>JAGHKM010000133.1:0-27500 GCA_019097785.1 Fraxinus excelsior
AGATTCAGCCGGGGGAAGGTTTTTATAGGAAACTGCTATGCCATCAGCCCTGAACGGCTGATCTCAAGGTTTCCTAGGGTTCGGTCATTGACTCTCAAAGGGAAGCCCCATTTTGCAGATTTTAATTTGGTTCCCCATGATTGGGGGGGTTATGTGTACCCGTGGATTGAGGCCATGGCAAAATGCTGCACAAGTCTAGAGGAGCTTCGGTTGAAGCGGATGTCGGTGTCTGATGAGAGCCTCGAGCTGATTGCCAAGTCTTTTCCCAATTTTAAATCTTTGGTATTGGTCAGTTGTGAAGGGTTCACCACCGATGGACTTGCTGCTATTGCTTCCAATTGCAGGTATAATTTCTGCTTCTTAATATAAGTTTTTCACTATATTGTTTATTGCCTTCCATTTTGACTAGGAATATTTCTCTTAATATATTGTGTTGGTAGGTGTATCAGCGCCTCGTTATTTTAACCTCTATACGGTTTATCATTAGTAAATGTTGCTTCCTTTAGGATGCTGAAATTGTTGTACAGTGCGTGTGTTTGCTATTCTTGGTGTTAGAAATGGACTTCACCTATTAGCTCACCAATTAACCAGGCAATTAATTTATCTGTTGTTGTCTGATTATATCATTTCTCTCATCTCATATGTAACCAAAGGTTAAATAGCTTTCTAGCAATCTTCCACCATCAATGAGTAATGACTAATAGGAAACTTGATTCTTTAACTACCTTTCCTTACATTTCATTAATTGGAGTATTGTACTATGTGGTTCCCTCAAGTTATATAGAGGTGCAGATGTGAAGAATAGGGTAGCTTGTTATGGTTGATTTACTGAGAGTAATGAGATGGAGAAATTTTATTTTTTTAATAGCCGACTCTTCTCTTTTAATGCAGGTTTCTTAGGGAGTTAGACTTGCAAGAAAATGAAGTTGAGGACCGCAGAGGCCAGTGGCTTAGCTGCTTTCCTGACAGCTGCACCTCTCTTGCCTCTTTGAATTTTGCATGCCTCGAGGGAGAAGTTAATTTGGCAGCTCTTGAGAGATTGGTTGCAAGATGTCGTAACCTTAAAAGTCTGAGGCTAAACCATGCTGTAACTCCTGATGTTCTTCAGAAAATTTTGGCGCTGGCGCCTCAATTGGTGGATTTAGGGGCAGGTTCTTTTGTTCACGATCCAGAATCAGAAATCTATAACAAATTAAAAAATGTTATGCAGAAGTGTTCATCAATTAGAAGCTTGTCAGGGTTCCTGGATGTTAATGCACGCTGCCTACCTGCTATATACCCAATTTGTACAAATTTGACTTCTTTGAACTTGAGCTATGCTCCTGGAATCTATAGCAAGGAGCTTGTAAAGATAATCCGCAAATGCAAGAAACTGCAACACCTATGGGTTCGATTTTTAAACTTCATTTTTTATTTTTATTTTTTATTTTTTACTTTAAATGACTGTATTCTTATATTTTCCAAGAAGTTTTGACTTTTGAAACTGCATTTTACAGATTTTGGATACAATCGGAGATAAAGGGCTCAGTGTTGTGGCATCCACGTGCAAAGAATTGCAGGAATTGAGGGTCTTCCCATCAGATCGCAATGGCGTGGGGAATGCAGCTATAACAGGAGAAGGATTAGTTGCAATATCAGCTGGTTGTCCCAATCTTAATTCACTGCTTTATTTCTGTCAGCAGATGACCAACGCTGCACTCATTACTGTGGCAAAAAATTGCCCCAATTTTATTCGTTTCAGATTATGCACTCTTGACCCAATCATACCTGATGCAGTGACGATGCAACCACTTGATGAAGGTTTTGGGGCAATTGTCCAGTCGTGCAAGGGTCTTAAGCGGTTGTCAGTCTCTGGCCTCTTAACTGATCAAATTTTTCTTTACATAGGAATGTATGCTGATCAACTTGAAATGCTTTCGATCGCCTTTGCTGGTAACAGCGACAAGGGAATGATGTATGTATTGAATGGTTGCAAGAAACTGAAGAAGCTGGAAATTAGGGACAGCCCCTTTGGAAATATGGCACTTCTAGCAGACACGGGGAAGTATGAGACAATGCGATCCCTTTGGATGTCGTCCTGTAAAGTGACGTTTGGAGCTTGCAAGACCCTTGCAGAGAAGATGCCAAGACTCAATGTGGAGATCATTAATGAAGGTGACAAGATGGAGGGTGGACCTGATGATAGACAGAATGTAGAAAAGATGTACTTGTATCGGACACTGGTTGGGCCTAGGAAAGATGCACCCTATTCCGTATGGACGCTGTAGATGCTTTGTGTTGGAACTGGCAGTTTTAATTTGTATCAGATGAATTACTTGCGAATTCCTAGCTAACTGATGGTTTGTTTGTATGTTTTGTTTATCAGTCGAACTTGAATGCTGTGGAGTCTTTTCGTTCATATTTGTAACTTGATCGGTTTGATCTTTGTTAATAAACATTAAACATTGCCCGAATACAATCTAGACTTTTGAGTTAAATTTGATATCAGTAGTGTGTCCGGAAATTTGCCGTCTTTTTAATATTATTATACAATTAATAGAATTGTACGCCTCAGGGATGAAATGCTAAATAGACGGGAACAAAAAGGACCAAAGGGGTGCGAATCAAAATATTGATGCAGTGTGTGATTTCGTTCATCTTAATATTGATGAAATATCTGATTCTCATCAGAATAATTCTTCATTACCATTACCAGAAGAATTCTTCACAGGGGCCTTATACTGTAGCAGGGCCCCACCCAATGTATTAAAAAAAATTGTGGCCCCCATCTCCCATGTGTGAAACCTGACAGGGGCGCGTGAAGCATGCCTGTAAGTGTAGCCCCTCTTTTCTCATAATTCATTGAATGGAATGGGTCTATCCGCAAGGTGGCTTGAAACAAACGCTAACGCGGTTAAGTAAAAGTGCAGCATTAATGCATTAGTCGGAGGGTGTTTGATGATGATTAAAATTAGACTTTTAGTAGATTGTGATAAAATTTTTGGAAATATATAGTTAAAAAGTTGTGGGACCCATGAAAAATATGATTAATATTGATTGTTTGACTATAACTTGAATTAAAATCAAATTTTAATCTGAACAAACATGTGCGTAATGTATGTGTTTTAGATTCAACGGTCAGCAATTTCGCGGTTGGAATTCTACATCTTCTAGAATAACCAAGTGGAGGTTTTCATTAATCAATCTCCTCCCTGTAAAATATAAATCTGAATCCCCTTTTCATATCTATATTCTGTACTAACAATAACATAGACAAAAGAATGAACCCCACTACTCAAGAATCCCAATGCAAATACCCCAAACTGTCTTCCCCTGATGTCCATCCGCCATCACTGCCACCTCCATACAGTCAAGATCCTCAGCCTGGACCGTCATCCTCCACTGCACATCCAAAATCCGAAGAGAAATGGGGTACTCACATCATGGGCACACCTTCTGTGCCCACATGCCACCCCAATAATCAGAAGGCAGCCTTGTGGGGAGCAGGCGATCAATATGATTACCAAAACCACCATTACCCTTACGTACAGTATTCCCCAGTAGAAAAAACCAACAGCACTCCCTTGGAATCTGTTCTCCAGAAGTTCAATTCATGGAGCCACAAGGCTGAGTCCATTGCTCATAATATTTGGCACAACCGTATGTCAATAGTAGACGTGCAATTTTTATTTTTTCCTTCTTTTTTTGTAGCAACCAACTATATATATATATATATTTTTTTTTTCCAGTTAGAACAGGACCATCTGTGCCTGTAGCTGCCTGGGGGAAGGCGAATCTGACAGCGAAAGCAATAACAGGAGGTGGGTTTGAGGCTCTGTACAAGCAGACATTTGCAACGTTTCCAAATGAGAAGCTAAAAAAGACTTTTGCCTGTTACTTGTCTACCGCAACTGGACCAGTTGCTGGAACCCTCTATCTGTCCAATGCCCACATTGCTTTCTGCAGTGATAGACCCTTGTCTTACACAGCACCCTCAGGCGAAGAAACCTGGAGCTATTACAAGGTAAAATAGTCATTTGCCACATGATCATCAAATTCCTCTAAGATCATCAACTTCCTCTACTGTCTTTAACATGCCTTCTCTTTTGTAAGTTTCCAATGCTTGAGCAATATGCATTTGCATTTTCATGCTGCACAGATTCTGATTCCCTTGGGCAAGATTGGCAGGATCCACCCAGTAATCATGACGGAAAATCCAAAGGAAAGATATATCCAGGCTATCACCATTGACGGGCAAGATTTTTGGTATATGGGTTTTGTCAACTATGAGAAAGCAACTTACCATCTCTTTGAAGCTGTTTCAAGTTTTGCGGCTGCTGGCATACCAGTGGCACAACCATTTCCAGCTTCCAGCTGAACAATCTTACTAGTATCCAAATTTTGATTCATCGGCCATTTCTTAAGCTTCAGATTTTATTATTATTATTTTCTTGCACCAGTACTGCTTGTCGACTTTGTAATTTGCTTTTTAGTGTTATTATCTTATACAACTGAGGAACCATATGTCTCTGGCAATCTAACACTCAACATCGTGAAATTCCATGAGGCAAGAATATTCAAAATAAAATATCCCCTCAATCACAAATTGTAGCAGATATCACCATGTTGCCAACGGAATAAAACCTGGCTCATTTATCTAAAATGACCCAAGTTCTGGCAACATTTTACAGCAAATTTCTCAAATCGAGATATGGAGGGAAACAAGAAGTTTTTAGAATTTTCCAAGACATAGGTGATTGTGTTGCCATTCTCAATTTCTTTTGCCAATTTCTATTTTCTGTTTCTTTCCTCAGCAGATAGTGTTGTCATCTTTTTAGCAAGTAATGAGAAGACCCATGGCAACCTTCTCTCGAGCAAAATGAAAATCAAGTTCAATATACTTAGATCGAGCATGAAACATAGGATTAATAGATGTATGGAGAGCACTGATAGTCGCAAAATAATTGAGGTGGCAATGGAAGCAAAACACCAATATCTCGTTGTAAGAAACTGATCGAAGTTAGGTCAGCAGTGGTTGATGCCATAGAACGATATTCGACTTTAGAACTATCGAGAAATTGTTGGTTGCTTTTTGGAGCACCAAGAAATACAGCCTGCACCAAGAAATACACAAAACCCCATTGTACTTCGACAAGTTGTTGGGCATCTTGCCCAATCGGCATCACTAAAACCATGAAGAGAATTGGAGCTATTTGAAAGATAACATAGACCATAGCTTTATGTGCCTTTAAGGTATCATAAAATTCTCTTTACAGTCTTCAAGCTATATAGGGTTGGATTGCTAAAAAATTGGCATACTCGATTAACAGCATGAGCAATGTCCGGTCTCGTGAATGTCAAGAATTGCAAGGCTCCTACGATGCTGTGGAAAACAAAAGGATCTATATGATCATTATTAGATTGAGTTGGGGATTTGTTCGTCTCCATGGGAGTTGCTATATGAGTGCTCTGAAGCATTTGAGTTACGTAGTCTGTATAACGATTTTTTGCGCAAACAAACATGATTAGGTTGTGACTTGTCAATGAATTCGGTGTTTTTTTTTTTTTCCATATAGACGGTTTCTTTAAGATGCTCTTACAAGAATGCATTCTTGACATCAAGTTGGCACATACTCCAATTATAAGAGAGGGATAGGGCGATGACAAGACGAATTGTAGTTGGTTTAACTATCGAGCTAAATGTTTCATCATAGTCAGCCCCTGAGACTTGAGTGAACCCTTAGCCACTAATTGAGCTTCAAAGCGATCAGCTGATCTATTCTCTTTGTACTTGATTCGAAAAACCCATTGCCTCAACTCACCTAGAGTCTTTGATGGCAGACTATAATGTTTTTGGCTTGAACAAGATTGAGGCAAGTGCAGCATTCACTGAAGTATGCTTGTATGACGAGAATACCTCAAATCTGAATTGTTTGGACAAGAGATTTCTTGAACATCTTGCATGGATGAGGCAACTTCACCATTATTTGTGTTTGCATGATTTGGTCCTGCATCAGTAATAATTTCTTCTGTTGAACTCGGCACTTTATGACTCTCATCTAAAGCATTGTAATGGTTTGCATATTCTTTGTTTTGCTCCTCATTTATTGCAACATGTCTGCTAAAATTGGAGGAAGAACATGCATCTATATTATCAATGGTGTTAAATATAAAAGATAATGGCTTTCCCTTACCGGAATAGATTAAACTGTCACCTCTTGTTTTAGTTTTGCCATTGTCTTCCTTTTCCTTTTCAACCCTCTCATCTAAATATGGAAAATCGTACAATTCCAAAGGGTGAGAATTAGAAGGAACCGTAGTAGGCTGAAAAGGAAAATGTTTCTCGTTAAAGACGACATGCCATGAAATATAAACTCGCTTTGTTGTTGGCTCTAAACATAGATAGCCCTTATGGATTGGACTGTACCGAAGAAATCACATGGATATGTTTTCTTTATAAATTTTGAACCACCTTGATGCCGCAAGCTTTGAAATCATTGATACCCAAATACTCGCAAGCCATTATAATTAGGACGTCTCTTGTAAAGTCTATAATAAGGGCTTTGATTCTGTAACACCGAAGACGACAAGATGATGAAGGATACCTAAGCCTTGAACCAATGGCAGAATTTTTGAATGCCATAATAGGAAATTTGATGTGTTTAGCTTAATTGAAATTGAGCTAGAACACTGGGAGAATTGCTGGATGTTCAATTGTAGTTTTGATACCATGAGGAGTTTTTAGAATTTTGTAAAGGGAAGTGTTTATTACATTTGAGTTTTCTGTATATAATATATACAGCAAGAGTTCCTAATTATATGCCCTCAATTACACAGCAATACAAGGAAAATATTACAACTTTAAAGGTCATGATCATGTTTGGCAATGATTTCTGAAATTGTGCAGTTGACCAATGCCAAGAGTTCTGCCATGACACAGGTGATTGTGTTGCCATTCTCAGTTTCTTTCCTCTAGCAAATTTTTTTGTTCTGTTTCTTTCCTCAGCAAATAGTGTTTCCATATTGACAAGTGTAGTTTATACACTGTTTCGTGGCCCTAGATCATGATATTTTATTGTTTTTTGAATTAAATTCTACCTAATTTATGTTATAATGTGTTTTGTAGGTAAAACTTTATATTTAATGAGAATTGGAGAAACGAATGCAAAAGTGGCGAAAAATATAAAAATCCAAAGATGAATTTCTTGGAGAAAAATAATATATTAAATGGGTTATACTTAAATGGGTCTCAATACACTTGCATTAGAAATTTTAATTGGAGATCCAACTTAAACCTATATACAGATGAGGAGATATTATTGATATAGAGGAGACGGAGACGGACGAAAAAAGGAACGCACAGGAACCAAAAAGAAAAACTGCGCCACTGAAAAAAGAAAGTGAAAGAAATGAAACAAGAAAAAAGGCACAGAAAGAGAAGGGAGAAGGGAAAAAGAGGAGAGAGTCAGAGCAAGAAGAAAAAAAAATAAAATTAAGTGAGACTCTTACGAATCGAGATGTGAATTTGAGATTTAGACACTGCAAACACTAGAAATTTTCATGTTTCGTCAATTCTTGATGATATCTTTCCACTTTTTTTTTTCCAATATGAATAACTAATTTTTATATTAGGAAAAACAATTTAGTCGACTTGTGATCACAGAGACTACAAGATCTAAAAGCTGAATGTGAAATTGATGAAACTGTCATGGGAAACTTGCCTATTGCATTATTTCTCTCACACAAATTTGATATGAGTGATTTGCCTGTGAAATTATTTCTTCCACGGATTATTAATGAACATCAATTAAGAGAATCAGATCTACCAGACTTTCAACAAATACAACAAGAGGAGGGGACTTTCCATGAAAATGTCATTGTTTATTTGCCAAAAGTTTTAAACATGGGTATTGAACTTGAGAAAACTTCAATTAAAGAAGATGAGCATGAGAAAATCGAAAAGCTAATCGCAACGGGCGAAAAAGAACTTGTAACATTCAAAGAAGAGGAAATCTTCGACTTCATCGTTTGCTCAAAAGTAGATTTTGTGATTAAATCTTATGAAGAGATTGAGGTATATATTGTTGAATTCAAAACGGGTGATGAGGAAAAGTCATACTACATGGAGAAGAGCAATGCTAAAATTTGGAGAAAAATTGCAATATGGAACAAAGTCAAATTAAGCAAGTTAAGCAGGGCCTCCAAAGTAATATTCAAAGTGTCATGACACACTTGTGCAAAAAGTCAAGCTAATGACTTTAAAGAAGCGCTTTTTGGGAGGCAACCCAAACTTTATTTATTTATTTTTGAGTTTTAGGATAGTTTAGTTTATTTTAAGTTATTTGTGATTCATCATATATACCTCGTTTCCCCTTAGGTCTTTTATATGTTCATTGGTTTATTAGATGTTAGAGTTAAGTAACACTTGTTCCAGTTATTTAATCTTAATGCTTTATTTGATTTTTCAAGAACACAACATCGCGGAACATTTAAACCAATATTTACTAAGGAGCCAAATGGAGCAATATGAAAGCTAGTCATTGAATTACACGCCTTATCAGTTGAGTCTTTTCTTCACTTTCTTACCCACCCATTTATATGCAGATTTATAATTGAAGACATTGAGGATAATGTCTAGTTTAAGTTTTGGGGGTGAGAAACATGAGTTTTCATTTTTTTTATTGTGTTTTTGTGTGTTTTTATTGCTTTAGTAAAAAAATAAAATAAAATATCTTCTTTTTGTGTGTTTTTGTGTGTTAGTTAGCCTTGCTGGCTGGCAATGACGGATATATTGAATCATGAATTGATCTATGAATGGTGAATAAGTTGCATGCTTATATTAATTTTTGTTTTTTCATGTGAAATTTGATATATAATGAGCACATGAATTAAGTTAAGCATTGTGTAGGAATGAGTTGATTTCATAATTGTGCAGGAATCGAGTTAGATGTCGTTTTACTTGAATTGATGTTAAATGAAGGACATTGCACTAATCAAGATATAAAAAATATTTTATTAGAAAATTTATCTTCGTAACCTTTATGACTCAAACAATTAAGCTTGTAAGGGTCTTTAAAAACCTGGTGCCCTATGATCATCTGACTTGAGAGTCATTGGTCGAAAACTTGTTACATGTGTCATATAGAAAGTTTAAAGGAGAGAATGTTTCAAATAAAGAAAAACATTGAAAAAGAAATCAGAAAAAGAAGGTGCATAAAACAGAAGACGCACCAAATTTCTTGGTTATGTCCAAAACATCTCTTTAAGAAAATTTGACTTTTGATAAGAGATTATTAGCCTAGTTAAGTACTAGAGATCAAAGCAATCAAATTTAATGAAGAATCCTTATTTATTGAAATGTTGAATCGCAATTGGTGAAATTTTACCAAACTAGAGATGTGCAGATAGTAATAAAAAAATCAAACTTTAGTTCACACACTGGAAAAGAGTGAAAAGAATAAATTTGGAGGTGTGTGAATCTTACGAGTAATGAAAGAACATATTTGAGCATTGAGGGTCGGGACTTGAAACAACTTATGAATTCATAATGATATGATTAATTCTCCACACACACACACACACACACACACACACACACACGTGTCGATTTTACAATGAAATAGTGGATTTTAATTTTTGTATTGTGCTTTTGAAGTCGAGCATAGATTTGTTACTATGATTTCAATCCAGAGATAAAAAGCCAAGTTAACCAGCTAAATATTGTTGCTTTACTTGATTGACCGGCCAAGATTTAGGTAATTAGCATTGCTTGTTTGTATGTTTGCTAGGTTTTAGTTTTGTTTGGGGACAAACAAAGATTCAAGTTTGGGAGTGTGATAAGTGTAGTTTATACACTTATTTGTGGCCCTAAATCATGATATTTTATTGTCTTTTGAATTAAATTCTATCTAATTTATGTTATATTGTGTTTTGTAGGTAAAAATTTATGTTTAATGAAGAATTGGAGAAAAGAATACAAAAGTGGTGAAAAATGAAAAAAATCCAAAAATGAATTTCTTGGAGAAAAATAATATATTAAATGGGTTATAGTTAAATGAGTCTCAATACACTTGCATTAGAAATTTTAATTGGATGTCCAACTCAAACCTAAATATATAATTAAACCTATATACAGACGAAGAGATATTATTGATATAGAGGAGACGAAGACGGACGAAAAAAGGAATGCACAAAAACCCAAAAAGAAAAATTGCGCCACTGGAAAAAAAGGAAGAAACGAAACAAGAAAAAAAGGCACAGAAAGAGAAGAGAGAGTCAAAGCAAGAAGGAAAAAAAACGGGAGAGAGAGAAAAAGAGGAAAAAGAAAAAAGAAAGAGAAAAGGAAAAAGAAAAAAGAAAGAGAAAATGAAAAAGAAAAGAAACTGTAAATACTAGAAATTTTCACGTTTCGTCAATTCTTGGTGATATCTTTCCACTTTTTCTTGTTTTTTATTTTTCCAATATAAATAAATAATTTTTATATTAGAGAAAACAATTTAGTCAACTTGTGATCATTTATTTTTTTATTCAAGATTTCTGTAATTTATTTATTTATTTCAGTGTTAATTTTATTATGAGTTTAATGTATTAAATTGTCTGATCAATAATTTGATGAGTAAGTGAGTTTCTTATGAATTGAGAAGTGAGTTTGAGATTTAGATCATATAATAAAATTTAGTAAATTAGTATAACGTGTAGAGATACATATACTAATTATTGTGGTCATAATATGAATTTTTAGAACTAGTGTTTCGTTTAACTAAAATTGATTCGCATAGAGATATGTAATTGAATTAGTTAAATAGGTTCAATGAAAACTCGATATGGGTAAATTGAATACAATAGAAGAATTCGATCGAATACTACATTATGTTATGAATTTTGAATTAAGAATAAATGTGATTAATAGATGAAGTTGTTTTTCCTTAATATTCATTACTCATTCAAATCTTTATTAAATCAGTGTTTGCAATTTTTTATTATTTTCCATTAGTTCACAAGCAATAAAAACTATTCACAAACATTATCATTATTTATTTTCTTTCATCAAATATGAGTTATGAAAAGTAGATTAAGACATAAAGTATAGTTTTCGTGGGAACGATAATTCGGACTCAAATGTCCACTATATTACTTGTTACGATATTGTACACTTGCGATATAAGAAACGCAACACATATTTTTAGCTATTTCATAATCTTTCCTTATTTCCTTATCAATGCCACTCTCAACAGAAAATAGTTCAAAATTGATACAAAAGTTCCCAAAATAAGTACAAAATGAAGATGATAAAACTCTTAATTGTTTTGATACTGCAACCTAAGAAGATGGTGATCTTAAAATAAAAAAAGTGCTACCTAGAGCTAGTAGACTAATTATTCAGTTAATCTATCTAATGACTTGCTATACCTACCGTGTCAAATTGTACAAAAAAGATAGAAAAGAGCTATGTGACTAGTGACAGCATAGAAGGGAAATGTGGTACGCCGGTTGCATCCTTTAGGATTGAAATGTGTTTATTTTCCAACAAATTGTTCATGTGCATAGACATTACTCAATTGAATCTACTCATCGGCATTTCTTCTTGCTTCCTTTTGCAGAATTAGATTTCGATGAAGTTGGAATCGTGTACACAAACAAAACAGCTATAATGACAAAGGAAACTAGAGAACCATATTTTGCAAATAGTCTCTGCACACATGATAGTTTATTATTTAATATTTTAATAATTTATTTGGATTGATTTGCACTTTTAAAAATGTTTTGGACTATATTGCAATTTATTCTTTATTTTTCTTTTCTTTTCTTTTTTTTTGTTTAATTTATATAAGAGGGTATAATGGTCATTTTATGTTAAAAAATTGGTCAAAAGGACGTTTTGCGCAAGAAAATGCAAAGGTATGGACGTTCTGCACCAAAAAAATCGAACATAGGGACGTTTTCCACAACAACCGTCATAGGTAAGGACGTTTTGCGCCAATTACCCTTTTTTTTTTGTAAAGACCACTAGTGTGGCTATTTTATTTCAAAACAAAAAGAAATACATGAAAGGAGGGGGGCATATACCTGACCTCCAGCAAGTGAAAAATGCTAAAAGTGTCTAAAAAATGAAATGCGTGTAACAGTAAGTGAAAGGTGAACAAAAACTAGTGAAAGCCAGTCACGGGTATTCCCGAGGGTAAATCTTCGGGTGGTAGTACATAGACATTGATCGGGTCATGCGTTTGCTCTGAAACTCTTCCGGGTCGTAGTAGTCTGCGTAGGTGAAAAAGGCTGTCCGGGTGATGATGTACTGAATGCCGGGCGAAAAGCAGGTGCATCTGATCTCATGGTGCTCTGTGCTACAACATCTGAAGCATGTGAGAGTGACCTGGTGACTGTAGGTACGTCATCCTCTAGGTTTTGCACGCAGTCTCCAAGTCCCATGCCATCCATGTCTCTCTGTATATGTTCCTTCACCATATCCTGGGTAGGAGTCGTGATGGAAGGACTAGGTGAAGGTGTATGAGTATGAGTCTTACTCGATGAAGGTCTCTCACCAAAGAGCTTCACAACCAAGTCGTCAATGGCAAGTCTCATTGGTCACGAAAATATGTTTCGAGTTTAAATCACCGCAAGTGCACGGTTCGTTGACAAGTAATAAAGTGGAAATCCTAGAATTTCGAGTATCGTTCCCACGAGAATTGATTTAATGTGATTATTATTATCTCGACCTTAACCGAATCTATTAAATTCAAGATGATTGTTCTAGATTTTATGAGTAACTATGACTAAAATGTAAATTAAACCAAAATTTTGACTAAATGCAATAATGATGGTTAAATGCAAAAGTTGAAGAAATTAATGTATGAAAAAGCGTACTAGAATCCCGAATCACCAAGCAAGTTCACTTTTAACTCCTATTTCACAATTTGACGACACGATGAATTGGTTGAAGAATCAATGTTTCTAACTTATTCAATAATCTCTTTCGAGTAGAACTGAACCTATTCTAGTATACCATTTGACTATATTTCTATGACAAATGCAATATACAAGAATGCATGACGTTTTGTAAACACTTAGAGATTCACATAAAGCATAGCGGTATATTTCTATCCTCTATCGGACCTTACGATGATTTATACCTTGTAGAATCTATTTCTCTTCTTTCGAATGCATAAAATAAATCACCCAAACTCATACAACCATTGCACATATAATTGTAGAGACAAGAAAGTGTATATAAATCATTCAACATCCATCAAACGTGTTTAAATATCAAATTGTAAAATAGAAATTAAAAGTTCACAATACGAGGTTCATCGTTCACCTAGTACAATTAAAAACCTAGCCTAGCATGGATAAATTAAAATAACAAAGAAAATATTTAGGAGAAGACATCACCCAATTCTTGAATGTAAAGCTTGAAATCTTGGATCTTGGAGTGAAATTCTTCGTCCTTGCTCAAAGAGGTTGTTTTTCTCTCTAGGAATGTGTAACCCTAGTTTTTGGACATATTTTAGCTTTTATAGTTGCCCTAGAATCATTACCATACGTGTTGGAGTCAAATAAGGAAACCAGAAAATTCGCGCCGAATTTCTTCCTTGCGGCCGCAAGGACAAATTCCTTGCACCCGCAAGGAGTAACTTTTTTTCCAAAATTTTTCCCTGCATCCTTGCTTGCGGCCGCATGGAGAATTATACCTTGCACCCGCAAGGAGTAAACAACTATCACATATCTTCATTTTGGTCCTCGAACTTCATTCTTTTCTTGTCTTGACCTTTTTTGTTCATTCTTTTCCTCCAATCATCCCATGCATTCCTCAATGTATGATTAAGCTCATGTATGCTCTTGAGTTGGCCTCGGGTCATCTTTTGATTATTTGCATTTTGGTCCCTGAACTTTTATTTTCCTTCGTTTTGGCTCATTTTCTCTACTTTTCTTCTAATTTCCACCACAATCTTCATTGTTGCCCTACAAACACAATTCACACAAATTAAGCTCTATTCCGAATGTTTATCGACAATTATTCATGTTTGTGAACCAAAATAAACGTATAAAAAATGCCATTATCACTCATGGTGGATCCAACCTTCATGCCGTGCTTCTTCCTAAAGTGATCAATCAACATATGCTTGATACTGTGCCGCTCTGAGCTGGTCTCAGCCAACAGTCCCTGTGCAATAGTAGTATGATGAACAATCCCTGTACCTGATCCCTGTGCTGACTCAGTACTATCTGAGTGTGTCTTCAGCGATGGAGAACTGATCTGTGTCGGCTCAGGGGATGCCTCAGTAATAGGGGTGGGAATATGAGCTGTGGCAGTGATAACAGGAGAAGTGGGTACCTCAATAGGAGTGTGTGGAGTAGGCTCAGCAACTGAATGAATAAATGTTGGTACCTCTGGATCAACTGTCCTTGTACTGATCTGTAAAGCGGATCCTGATCTCTGTGATGATTGAGTACCATCTGTATGTGTCTCTAAAGAAGGAGAACTGATATGTGTCGTAAAAGTCGGTGTCTCAGTGGCTGAGAGAGGAGTAACAGCTGTAGTAGTGATAGTAGGGGAATGAGCTACCTCGATAGGAGCCTCTGGTATAGACTTAGTAACCGAATGAATAACTGGTGGTACCTCTTGAGCTACGGTCATGGGGGTCGAGGTAGGAACTGCCGATGTAGTAGGAACTGCTGAAACTGGCACCCACTGCTTGCTCGGCTCCACAAACGTTACCTTGCCTTTACCTTTGTCAACCCTACTAGCAGTCGAGGGGTGAACAGAGGGAGGCACAACAACTGGAGGGGGATGAGGTGTCCCCGAAGTGCACTTATCATAGGAGTGGCCCATATGTCTACAATTGAAGCAAAAAACCGGCCTCTTTTCATAAATGACTGTTTGCCAGAAGCCGCGGTTACCCCCACGCTCAATCCAAACCCTGTCAGGCAATCTGAGCTCCAAATTCACCTCAATGCACACCCTAGCCTCACTAGGTCGTCTCAAGTCTGAGGTGGCCTCATCAATCCTTAGGGGTATTCCTATTGCCCTAGATAAAGCAAAAAGGAACCCCTTGGCATGCAAGTGTATCGGTAGCAAGGGAAATGAAACCCATACGGCCAGAAAAATCGATGGTTGAAATGAACTCGAATTAATAGGATGAACATTCTGTTGAAATTTTATCGGAGGGTCGCCGGAAAGCTGTCGGCCGACCGCCGGGGCTCCGTTTTCCGGCCAAAATCATCCGTTGTCAGAAAATGATGATTTTTCACAGGATGAAGCGGAATTTCTTGTTGATCATCTTGGTATGATTCGTTTTCTAAGGTGACACCTGTGACGGTCGGAATCTGCATTTTTCCGACGTACTGGGTGTTCGCTAAAACGGACGGTGTGAGCGCGTCCGGCCTCCGATCAGGCTGATTTTTCTGTCGAAGGTGCACAAAATCATGGGTAACATGAAGGTCTGGCGCGTGTAGCTGATTGAGCTCTGGATTGGGAGTAATTGAAAAATCCGTTTTCGGCTCCTCGGGATTCGTACTTTCAATTTCTGCCAAATCAGACGTTGGCGACACCATTCCCAAGGTTTTTGGGCCTTCTGAGTTCATTGGTGATGGTCCCATCTCCAAATTCTGATCGGAAGTGCTCAAAACGGGTGCATTGGAATGCGTGCCGAATTGTTTTTGATTTAAATCCTTTCCAAAAGTTTCTAAAACTGTTATTGGTTGCTGAAAATCGGTTTTGCATGATGTTAGGACTACATTGTCATTGATTTGAGTGGTATTTTGTGTTGGTGGATCAAGAGTATTGATATTTTGGAGTTTTTCTCCCATTCTAGAGAGAAGGGAGAGCGTTTGGGGGTAGAGAGAGAAAGTGAAAGGGTGAGGTTTGGTTTATGGTTTTTTTTATTTTTTTATTTTTTGGGTAAAGGCCACCGGTGTGGCTATTTTATTTCAAAATAAAAAGAAATACATGAAAGGAGGGGGGCATATACCTGACCTCCAACAAGCGAGAATTACTAAAAATGTCTAAAAAAATTAAATGCAAGTAACAGTAAATGAAAAGTGAACAAAAAACTAGTGAAAGCCCGTCATGGGTACTCCCGAGGGTAAATCTTCGGGTGGCAGTACATGGACATTGACCGGGTCATGCGTCTGCTCTGAAAGTCTTCCGGGTCGTAGTAGTCTGCGTAGTCGGGCTCGCTCACTGGGGAGGGGTCTCTCCTACGAGAGGGGACCCATGTAGGTGAAAAAGGCTGTCCGGGTGATGATGTACTGAATGTCGGGCGAAAAGCAGGTGCATCTGATCTCATGGTGCTCTGTGCTGCAACATCTGAAGCATGTGAGAGTGACCTGGTGACTGTAGGTACGTCGTCCTCAAGGTTTTGCAAGCAGTCTCCAAGTCCCATGCCATCTATGTCTCTCTGTATATGTTCATTCACCATATCCTGGATAGGAGTCGTGATGGAAGGACTAGTTGAAGGTGTATGAGTATGAGTCTTACTCGATGAAGGTCTCTCACCAAAGAGCTTCATAACCAAGTCATCAATGGCAACTCTCATGGCGGATCCAACCTTCATGCCGTGCTTCTTCCTAAAGTGATCAATCAACATATGCTTGATACTATGCCGCTCTGAGCTGGTCTCAGCCAACAGTCCCTGTGCATGATGAACTATCCCTGTACCCGATCCCTGTACTGACTCAGTACTATCTAAGTGTGTCCTCAGGGATGGAGAACTAATTTGTGTCGGCTCAGGGGATGCCTCAGTAACAGGGGTGGGAATAGGAGTTGTGGTAGTGATAGCAGGAGAAGTAGGAACCTCAATAGGAGCGTCTGGAGTAGGCTCAGCAACTGAATGAATAAATGGTGGTACCTCTGGATCAACTATTCCTGTACTGATCTCGATAGGAGCCTCTGGTATAGACTTAGTAACCGAATGAATAACTGGTGGTACCTCTTGAGCTACGGTCATGGGGGTCGAGGTAGGAACTGCTGATGTAGTAGGAACTGCTGAAACTGGCACCCACTGCTTCTTCGGATCCACAAACGTTACCTTCCCTTTACCTTTGTCAACCCTACTAGCAGTCGAGGGGTGAACAGAGGGAGGCACAACAACTGGAGGGGGATGAGGTGTCCCCGAAGTGCACTTATCATAGGAGTGGCCCATATGTCTACAATTGAAGCAAAAAACCGGCCTCTTTTCATAAATGACTGTTTGCCAGAAGCCGCGGTTACCCCCACGCTCAATCCAAACCCTGTCAGGCAATCTGAGCTCCAAATTCACCTCAATGCACACCCTAGCCTCACTAGGTCGTCTCAAGTCTGAGGTGGCCTCATCAATCCTTAGGGGTATTCCTATTGCCCTAGATAAAGCAAAAAGGAACCCCTTGGCACGCAAGTGTACCGGTAGCAAGGGAAATGAAACCCATACGGGAACTATCGGGGTCTCCTGCTCTGGTCTGAAATCACACGTCCACTTAAGGATCCTCATCGGACACCCACTAATGTACCAGGAAGGTTTAAGAAATAGCCTGCTGTAGTCTTCCTCATGTGTAAGGTGGATAAGTATATGTGCGGTGTCGATCAATCCTACCTCAAAGGAACCATGGAATCCAAACATAGAGAAAATCTCACGTACCTTCCTCATGGTCGGCTTACGGTGGGAAAATTTCCCTACAAGTGTGTACTTGTAGGGATCAGCCAAAACAGCCTCCTCTGAATCTGTCAAATCAATGGCCGGCTCACCCAAATGTATAAAGGGCTCCTTGGAAGTGAACCCTATAGCAGAAGAGTCATTTGTAGCCTGTAGAACTGATGCAAATGACTTCCGTGCACTCCTCTCAGCTTGAGATAGGCCCGGACGGCTAGAAACTGCAGTAGCATAGGTCTTTCGGCCTTGATTGATCATTGTCTGGACCTCGTGTGGAAAAACCGATGGTTGAAATGAACTCGGATTAATAGGACGAACATTCTGTTGAAATTTTCCCGGAGGGTCGCCGGAAAGCTGCCGGCCGACCGCCGGAGGCTCCGTTTTCCGGCCAAAATCATCCGTTGTCAGAAATTGATGATTTTTTACAGGATGAAGCGGAATTTCTTGCTGATCATCGTGGTGTGATTCGTTTTCAAAGGTGACACCTGTGGCAGCCGGAATCTGCATTTTTCCGGCGAACTGGGCGTTCGCTGAAACGGACGGTGTGAGCGCGTCCGGCCTCCGATCAGGCTGATTTTTCTGTCGAAGGTGCTCAAAATCATGGGTAACATGATGGTCTGGCGCGTGTAGCTGATTGAGCTCTGGATTGGGAGTAATTGAAAAATCCGTTTTCGGCTCCTCGGGATTCGTACTTTCAATTTCTGCCAAATCAGACGTTGGCGACACCATTCCCAAGGTTTTTGGGCCTTCTGAGTTCATTGGTGATGGTCCCATATCCAAATTCTGACCGGAAGTGCTCGAAACGGGTGCATTGGAATGCGTGCCGAATTGTTTTTGATTTAAATCCTTTCCAAAAGCTGTTGAAACTGTTATTGGTTGCTGAAAATCGGTTTTGCATGATGTTAGGACTACATTGTCATTGATTTGGGTTGTATTTTGTGTTGGTGGATCAAGAGTATTGATGTTTTGGAGTTTTTCTCCCATTCTAGAGAGAAGGGAGAGCGTTTGGGGGTAGAGAGAGAAAGTGAAAGGGTGAGGTTTAGGGTTTAGGGTTTTTTTTTTTTTTTTTTTTTTTTGGTAAAGGCCACTGGTGTGGCTATTTTATTTCAAAATAAAAAGAAATACATGAAAGGAGGGGGGCATATACCTGACCTCCAGCAAGTGAAAATTACTAAAAGTGCCTAAAAAAATTAAATGCAAGTAACAGTAAATGAAAAGTGAACAAAAAACTAGTGAAAGCCAGTCACGGGTACTCCCGGGGGTAAATCTTCGGGTGGCAGTACATGGACATTGACCGGGTCATGCGTCTGCTCTGAAACTCTTCCGGGTCGTAGTAGTCTGC
Source organism: Fraxinus excelsior (assembly GCA_019097785.1). Classification (NCBI taxonomy): domain Eukaryota; kingdom Viridiplantae; phylum Streptophyta; class Magnoliopsida; order Lamiales; family Oleaceae; genus Fraxinus; species Fraxinus excelsior. The sequence goes on from JAGHKM010000133.1 coordinate 18,943, forward strand.
GAAGTCGGGCTCGCTCACTGGGGAGGGATCTCGCCTACGAGAAGGGACCCATGTAGGTGAAAAAGGCTGTCCGGGTGATGATGTGCTAAATGTCGGCCGAAAAGCAGGTGCATCTGATCTCATAGTGCTCTATGCTGCAACATCTGAAGCATGTGAGAGTGACCTGGTGACTGTAGGTACGTCGTCCTCAAGGTTTTGCAAGCAGTCTCCAAGTCCCATGCCATCTATGTCTCTCTGTATATGTTCCTTCACCATATCCTGGATAGGAGTCGTGATGGAAGGACTAGTTGAAGGTGTATGAGTACGAGTCTTACCCGATGGAGGTTTCTCACCAAAGAGCTTCATAACCAAGTCATCAATGGCAAGTCTCATGGCGGATCCAACCTTCATGCCGTGCTTCTTCCTAAAATGATCAATCAACATATGCTTGATACTATGCCGCTCTGAGTTGGTCTCAGCCAACAGTCCCTGTGCATGATGAACTATCCCTGTACCTGATCCTTGTGCTGACTCATTACTATCTAAGTGTGTCCTCAGGGATGGAGAACTGATTTGTGTTGGCTCATGGGATGCCTCAGTAATAGGGGTGGGAATATGAGTTGTGGTAGTGATAACAGGAGAAGTAGGTACCTCAATAGGAGCGTCTGGAGTAGGCTCAGCAACTGAATGAATAAATGGTGGTACCTCTGGATCAACTATTCCTGTACTGATCTCGATAGGAGCCTCTGGTATAGACTTAGTAACCGAATGAATAACTGGTGGTACCTCTTGAGCTACGGTCATGGGGGTCGAGGTAGGAACTGCTGATGTAGTAGGAACTGCTGAAACTGGCACCCACTGCTTCTTCGGATCCACAAACGTTACCTTCCCTTTACCTTTGTCAACCCTACTAGCAGTCGAGGGGTGAACAGAGGGAGGCACAACAACTGGAGGGGGATGAGGTGTCCCCGAAGTGCACTTATCATAGGAGTGGCCCATATGTCTACAATTGAAGCAAAAAACCGGCCTCTTTTCATAAATGACTGTTTGCCAGAAGCCGCGGTTACCCCCACGTTCAATCCAAACCCTGTCAGGCAATCTGAGCTCCAAATTCACCTCAATGCACACCCTAGCCTCACTAGGTCGTCTCAAGTCTGAGGTGGCCTCATCAATCCTTAGGGGTATTCCTATTGCCCTAGATAAAGCAAAAAGGAACCCCTTGGCACGCAAGTGTACCGGTAGCAAGGGAAATGAAACCCATACGGGAACTATCGGGGTCTCCTGCTCTGGTCTGAAATCACACGTCCACTTAAGGATCCTCATCGGACACCCACTAATGTACCAGGAAGGTTTAAGAAATAGCCTGCTGTAGTCTTCCTCATGTGTAAGGTGGATAAGTATATGTGCGGTGTCGATCAATCCTACCTCAAAGGAACCATGGAATCCAAACATAGAGAAAATCTCACGTACCTTCCTCATGGTCGGCTTACGGTGGGAAAATTTCCCTACAAGTGTGTACTTGTAGGGATCAGCCAAAACAGCCTCCTCTGAATCTGTCAAATCAATGGCCGGCTCACCCAAATGTATAAAGGGCTCCTTGGAAGTGAACCCTATAGCAGAAGAGTCATTTGTAGCATGTAGAACTGATGCAAATGACTTCCGTGCACTCCTCTCAGCTTGAGATAGGCCCGGACGGCTAGAAACTACAGTAGCATAGGTCTTTCGGCCTTGATTGATCACTGTCTGGACCTCGTGTGGAAAAATCGATGGTTGAAATGAACTTGGATTAATAGGACGAATATTCTGTTGAAATTTTCCCGGAGGGTCACCGGAAAGCTGCCGGCCGACCGCCGGAGGCTCCGTTTTCCGGCCAAAATCAACCGTTGTCAGAAATTGATGATTTTTTACAGGATGAAGCGGAATTTCTTGCTGATCATCGTGGTGTGATTCGTTTTCAAAGGTGACACCTGTGGCGGCCGGAATCTGCATTTTTCCGGCGAACTGGGCGTTCGCTGAAACGGACGGTGTGAGCGCGTCCGGCCTCCGATCAGGCTGATTTTTCTGTCGAAGGTGCTCAAAATCATGGGTAACATGATGGTCTGGCGCGTGTAGCTGATTGAGCTCTGGATTGGGAGTAATTGAAAAATCCGTTTTCGGCTCCTCGGGATTCGTACTTTCAATTTCTGCCAAATCAGACGTTGGCGACACCATTCCCAAGGTTTTTGGGCCTTCTGAGTTCATTGGTGATGGTCCCATATCCAAATTCTGACCGGAAGTGCTCGAAACGGGTGCATTGGAATGCGTGCCGAATTGTTTTTGATTTAAATCCTTTCCAAAAGCTGTTGAAACTGTTATTGGTTGCTGAAAATCGGTTTTGCATGATGTTAGGACTACATTGTCATTGATTTGAGTGGTATTTTGTGTTGGTGGATCAAGAGTATTGATATTTTGGAGTTTTTCTCCCATTCTAGAGAGAAGGGAGAGCGTTTGGGGGTAGAGAGAGAAAGTGAAAGGGTGAGGTTTGGTTTATGGTTTTTTTTATTTTTTTATTTTTTGGGTAAAGGCCACCGGTGTGGCTATTTTATTTCAAAATAAAAAGAAATACATGAAAGGAGGGGGGCATATACCTGACCTCCAACAAGCGAGAATTACTAAAAATGTCTAAAAAAATTAAATGCAAGTAACAGTAAATGAAAAGTGAACAAAAAACTAGTGAAAGCCCGTCATGGGTACTCCCGAGGGTAAATCTTCGGGTGGCAATACATGGACATTGATCGGGTCATGCGTCTGCTCTGAAAGTCTTCCGGGTCGTAGTAGTCTGCGTAGTCGGGCTCGCTCACTGGGGAGGGGTCTCTCCTACGAGAGGGGACCCATGTAGGTGAAAAAGGCTGTTCGGGTGATGATGTACTGAATGTCGGGCGAAAAGCAGGTGCATCTGATCTCATGGTGCTCTGTGCTGCAACATCTGAAGCATGTGAGAGTGACCTGGTGACTGTAGGTACGTCGTCCTCAAGGTTTTGCAAGCAGTCTCCAAGTCCCATGCCATCTATATCTCTCTGTATATGTTCCTTCACCATATCCTGGATATGAGTCGTGATGGAAGGACTAGATGAAGGTGTATGAGTATGAGTCTTACTCGATGAAGGCCTCTCACCAAAGAGCTTCATAACCAAGTCATCAATGGCAACTCTCATGGCGGATCCAACCTTCATGCCGTGCTTCTTCCTAAAGTGATCAATCAACATATGCTTGATACTATGCCGCTCTGAGCTGGTCTCAGCCAACAGTCCCTGTGCATGATGAACTATCCCTGTACCCGATCCCTGTACTGACTCAGTACTATCTAAGTGTGTCCTCAGGGATGGAGAACTAATTTGTGTCGGCTCAGGGGATGCCTCAGTAACAGGGGTGGGAATAGGAGTTGTGGTAGTGATAGCAGGAGAAGTAGGAACCTCAATAGGAGCGTCTGGAGTAGGCTCAGCAACTGAATGAATAAATGGTGGTACCTCTGGATCAACTATTCCTGTACTGATCTCGATATGAGCCTCTGGTATAGACTTAGTAACCGAATGAATAACTGGTGGTACCTCTTGAGCTACGGTCATGGGGGTCGAGGTAGGAACTGCTGATGTAGTAGGAACTGCTGAAACTGGCACCCACTGCTTCTTCGGATCCACAAACGTTACCTTCCCTTTACCTTTGTCAACCCTACTAGCAGTCGAGGGGTGAACAGAGGGAGGCACAACAACTGGAGGGGGATGAGGTGTCCCCGAAGTGCACTTATCATAGGAGTGGCCCATATGTCTACAATTGAAGCAAAAAACCGGCCTTTTTTCATAAATGACTGTTTGCCAGAAGCCGCGGTTACCCCCACGCTCAATCCAAACCCTGTCAGGCAATCTGAGCTCCAAATTCACCTCAATGCACACCCTAGCCTCACTAGGTCGTCTCAAGTCTGAGGTGGCCTCATCAATCCTTAGGGGTATTCCTATTGCCCTAGATAAAGCAAAAAGGAACCCCTTGGCACGCAAGTGTACCGGTAGCAAGGGAAATGAAACCCATACGGGAACTATCGGGGTCTCCTGCTCTGGTCTGAAATCACACGTCCACTTAAGGATCCTCATCGGACACCCACTAATGTACCAGGAAGGTTTAAGAAATAGCCTGCTGTAGTCTTCCTCATGTGTAAGGTGGATAAGTATATGTGCGGTGTCGATCAATCCTACCTCAAAGGAACCATGGAATCCAAACATAGAGAAAATCTCACGTACCTTCCTCATGGTCGGCTTACGGTGGGAAAATTTCCCTACAAGTGTGTACTTGTAGGGATCAGCCAAAACAGCCTCCTCTAAATCTGTCAAATCAATGGCCGGCTCACCCAAATGTATAAAGGGCTCCTTGGAAGTGAACCCTATAGCAGAAGAGTCATTTGTAGCATGTAGAACTGATGCAAATGACTTCCGTGCACTCCTCTCAGCTTGAGATAGGCCCGGACGGCTAGAAACTACAGTAGCATAGGTCTTTCGGCCTTGATTGATCACTGTCTGGACCTCGTGTGGAAAAATCGATGGTTGAAATGAACTTGGATTAATAGGACGAATATTCTGTTGAAATTTTCCCGGAGGGTCACCGGAAAGCTGCCGGCCGACCGCCGGAGGCTCCGTTTTCCGGCCAAAATCAACCGTTGTCAGAAATTGATGATTTTTTACAGGATGAAGCGGAATTTCTTGCTGATCATCGTGGTGTGATTCGTTTTCAAAGGTGACACCTGTGGCGGCCGGAATCTGCATTTTTCCGGCGAACTGGGCGTTCGCTGAAACGGACGGTGTGAGCGCGTCCGGCCTCCGATCAGGCTGATTTTTCTGTCGAAGGTGCTCAAAATCATGGGTAACATGATGGTCTGGCGCGTGTAGCTGATTGAGCTCTGGATTGGGAGTAATTGAAAAATCCGTTTTCGGCTCCTCGGGATTCGTACTTTCAATTTCTGCCAAATCAGACGTTGGCGACACCATTCCCAAGGTTTTTGGGCCTTCTGAGTTCATTGGTGATGGTCCCATATCCAAATTCTGACCGGAAGTGCTCGAAACGGGTGCATTGGAATGCGTGCCGAATTGTTTTTGATTTAAATCCTTTCCAAAAGCTGTTGAAACTGTTATTGGTTGCTGAAAATCGGTTTTGCATGATGTTAGGACTACATTGTCATTGATTTGAGTGGTATTTTGTGTTGGTGGATCAAGAGTATTGATATTTTGGAGTTTTTCTCCCATTCTAGAGAGAAGGGAGAGCGTTTGGGGGTAGAGAGAGAAAGTGAAAGGGTGAGGTTTGGTTTATGGTTTTTTTTATTTTTTTATTTTTTGGGTAAAGGCCACCGGTGTGGCTATTTTATTTCAAAATAAAAAGAAATACATGAAAGGAGGGGGGCATATACCTGACCTCCAACAAGCGAGAATTACTAAAAATGTCTAAAAAAATTAAATGCAAGTAACAGTAAATGAAAAGTGAACAAAAAACTAGTGAAAGCCCGTCATGGGTACTCCCGAGGGTAAATCTTCGGGTGGCAGTACATGGACATTGACCGGGTCATGCGTCTGCTCTGAAAGTCTTCCGGGTCGTAGTAGTCTGCGTAGTCGGGCTCGCTCACTGGGGAGGGGTCTCGCCTACGAGAGGGGACCCATGTAGGTGAAAAAGGCTGTTCGGGTGATGATGTACTGAATGTCGGGCGAAAAGCAGGTGCATCTGATCTCATGGTGCTCTGTGCTGCAACATCTGAAGCATGTGAGAGTGACCTGGTGACTGTAGGTACGTCGTCCTCAAGGTTTTGCAAGCAGTCTCCAAGTCCCATGCCATCTATGTCTCTCTGTATATGTTCTTTCACCATATCCTGGATAGGAGTCGTGATGGAAGGACTAGTTGAAGGTGTATGAGTATGAGTTTTACTTGATGAATGTCTCTCACCAAAGAGCTTCATAACCAAGTCATCAATGGCAACTCTCATGGCGGATCCAACCTTCATGCCGTGCTTCTTCCTAAAGTGATCAATCAACATATGCTTGATACTGTGCCGCTCTGAGCTGGTCTCAACCAACAGTCCCTGTGCATGATGAACTATCCCTGTACCTGATCCCTGTGCTGACTCAGTACTATCTAAGTGTGTCTTCAGTGATGGAGAACTGATTTGTGTCGCCTCAGGGGATGCCTCAGTAACAGGGGTGGGAATAGGAGTTGTGGTAGTGATAACAGGAGAAGTAGGTACCTCAATAGGAGCGTCTGGAGTAGGCTCAGCAACTGAATGAATAAATGGTGGTACCTCTGGATCAACTATTCTTGTACTGATCTGTAAAACGGATCCTGATCTCTGTGATGATTGAGTACCGTCTGTATGTGTCTCTAAAGAAGGAGAACTGATATGTGTCGTGAAAGTCGGTGTCTCAGTAGCTGGGAGAGGAGTAACAACTGTAGTAGTGATAGTAGGGGAATGAGTTACCTCGATAGGAGCCTCTGGTATAGACTTAGTAACCGAATGAATAACTGGTGGTACCTTTTGAGCTACGGTCATGGGGGTCGAGGTAGGAACTGCCGATGTAGTAGGAACTGCTGAAACTGGCACCCACTGCTTCCTCGGCTCCACAAACGTTACCTTGCCTTTACCTTTGTCAACCCTACTAGCAGTCGAGGGGTGAACAGAGGGAGGCACAACAACTGGAGGGGGATGAGGTGTCCCCGAAGTGCACTTATCATAGGAGTGGCCCATATGTCTACAATTGAAGCAAAAAACCGGCCTCTTTTCATAAATGACTGTTTGCCAGAAGCCGCGGTTACCCCCACGCTCAATCCAAACCCTGTCAGGCAATCTGAGCTCCAAATTTACCTCAATGCACACCCTAGCCTCACTAGGTCGTCTCAAGTCTGAGGTGGCCTCATCAATCCTTAGGGGTATTCCTATTGCCCTAGATAAAGCAAAAAGGAACCCCTTGGCACGCAAGTGTACCGGTAGCAAGGGAAATGAAACCCATACGGGAACTATCGGGGTCTCCTGCTCTGGTCTGAAATCACACGTCCACTTAAGGATCCTCATCGGACACCCATTAATGTACCAGGAAGGTTTAAGAAATAGCCTGCTGTAGTCTTCCTCATGTGTAAGGTGGATAAGTATATGTGCGGTGTCGATCAATCCTACCTCAAAGGAACCATGGAATCCAAACATAGAGAAAATCTCACGTACCTTCCTCATGGTCGGCTTACGGTGGGAAAATTTCCCTACAAGTGTGTACTTGTAGGGATCAGCCAAAACAGCCTCCTCTGAATCTGTCAAATCAATGGCCGGCTCACCCAAATGTATAAAGGGCTCCTTGGAAGTGAACCCTATAGCAGAAGAGTCATTTGTAGCCTGTAGAACTGATGCAAATGACTTCCGTGCACTCCTCTCAGCTTGAGATAGGCCCGGACGGCTAGAAACTGCAGTAGCATAGGTCTTTCGGCCTTGATTGATCACTGTCTGGACCTCGTGTGGAAAAACCGATGGCTGAAATGAACTCGAATTAAAAGAACGAACATTCTGTTGAAATTTTCCCGGAGGGTCGCCGGAAAGCTGCCGGCCGACCGCCGGAGGCTCCGTTTTCCGGCCAAAATCATCCGTTGTGGGTTTAGGGTTTAGGGTTTTTTTTTTTTTTTGTAAAGGCCACTGGTGTGGCTATTTTATTTCAAAATAAAAAGAAATACATGAAAGGAGGGGGGCATATACCTGACCTCCAACAAGCGAGAATTACTAAAAATGTCTAAAAAAATTAAATGCAAGTAACAGTAAATGAAAAGTGAACAAAAAACTAGTGAAAGCCCGTCATGGGTACTCCCGAGGGTAAATCTTCGGGTGGCAATACATGGACATTGACCGGGTCATGCGTCTGCTCTGAAAGTCTTCCGGGTCGTAGTAGTCTGCGTAGTCGGGCTCGCTCACTGGGGAGGGGTCTCGCCTACGAGAGGGGACCCATGTAGGTGAAAAAGGCTGTCCGGGTGATGATCTACTAAATATCGGGCGAAAAGCAGGTGCATCTGATCTCATGGTGCTCTGTGCTGCAACATCTGAAGCATGTGAGAGTGACCTGGTGACTGTAGGTACGTCGTCCTCAAGGTTTTGCAAGCAGTCTCCAAGTCCCATGCCATCTATGTCTCTCTGTATATGTTCATTCACCATATCCTGGATAGGAGTCGTGATGGAAGGACTAGTTGAAGGTGTATGAGTATGAGTCTTACTCGATGAAGGCCTCTCACCAAAGAGCTTCATAACCAAGTCATCAATGGCAACTCTCATGGCGGATCCAACCTTCATGCCGTGCTTCTTCCTAAAGTGATCAATCAACATATGCTTGATACTATGCCGCTCTGAGCTGGTCTCAGCCAACAGTCCCTGTGCATGATGAACTATCCCTGTACCCGATCCCTGTACTGACTCAGTACTATCTAAGTGTGTCCTCAGGGATGGAGAACTAATTTGTGTCGGCTCAGGGGATGCCTCAGTAACAGGGGTGGGAATAGGAGTTGTGGTAGTGATAGCAGGAGAAGTAGGAACCTCAATAGGAGCG
>JAGHKM010000134.1:0-31661 GCA_019097785.1 Fraxinus excelsior
AACCCTCAATGATGCTCAAATCAACTATGCCACTACTGAAAAAGAGCTGCTGGTAGTGGTGTTTGCATTTGACAAATTTCGATCATATCTTATTGGGTCGAAAGTCATAGTTTACACTGATCATGCAGCCCTTAGATATCTACTAGCCAAGAAAGACGCTAAGCCTAGACTTATTAGATGGGTATTACTGTTACAAGAGTTTGACTTGGAAATTCGGGACAAAAAGGGAACAGAAAATGTAGTGGCAGATCACTTATCTAGATTGGAGAAGATCACACCAGCAGGGGATGATCAAATCAACGAATTCTTTCCAGATGAACAGTTGCTCGCTCTAATTGAGGTCCCATGGTATGCAGATATAGTCAACTACCTCGCTAGCAACATTTTACCTCCTGACACCACCCACCAACAGAGGAAGAAATTCTTTTCAGATTTAAAATATTACTTTTGGGAAGATCCATATCTATACAGGCGTGGTCCAGATCAAATCATTCGAAGATGTGTACCTGAAGCAGAAATGGTTGAAATCTTAAGGCAATGTCACTCGGCACCATATGGAGGGCATTTTGGGGGAACGAAAACAGCTGCTAAGGTACTCCAGTCTGGTTTCTATTGGCCAACTCTATTTAAAGATGCACATAGCATAGTTAAGGCATGTGATCGGTGTCAAAGAACTGGAAACATCTCTAGGAGAAATGAGATGCCTCTGAACTCCATACTTGAAGTAGAGCTTTTGATGTTTGGGGTATAGATTTCATGGGTCCATTCCCGTCCTCTTATTCATGTCAGTACATCTTGGTGGCGGTAGATTATGTATCTAAGTGGGTTGAAACAATTGCCACACCAACAAATGATTCTCAGGTAGTCATAAATTTCTTGAAGAAAAATATTTTCAGTCGATTTGGAACACCAAGGGCACTCATTAGTGATGGCGGGAAACACTTCTGCAATAGGATATTAGATTCTGTTTTATCAAAATATGGAGTGAAGCATCGTATTGCTACAATGTATCACCCACAAACAAGTGATCAAGTGGAAATATCCAACCGGGAGATCAAACGAATATTAGAAACTACAGTTAATGCATTAAGAAAAAGATTGGGCAAAGAAAATAGATAATGCTCTCTAGGCATACAGAACAGCATTTAAAACGCCTATTGGAATGTCCCCATATCGATTGGTGTATAGAAAAGCTTGTTACTTACCTGTGGAGTTGGAGCATAAAGCGTACTGGGCGATGAAGAAATTAAATTTTGATATGCAACAAATTGGGGGGAAAAGACTTCTACAGCTTAATGAGATGGATGAGTTCAGGAATGAAGCTTATGAAAATTCCCGTATCTACATGGAACGAACAAAGCAATGGCATGACAAATTCATTCAAGGAAAAGAATTTCGAGTGGGAGAGAAAGTGCTACTCTATAATTCTCGACTAAGGCTCTTCCCTGGAAAATTAAAATCTCGATGGGCTGGACCTTTTATGGTGGTGAAAGTATATCCTTATGGTACAATTGAGTTACAACATCCAGAAAATGGTAATTTCAAAGTTAACGGTCAAAGGTTGAAGCGGTATTTGGAAGGAGAATTCTCGAAAGAAAAATCTTCCATCCTATTAGATGAGCCAGAATAATCACCATGCAGTCAAGCTAATGATGTTAAAGAAGCGCTTCTTGGGAGGCAATCCAAGCGTTTTTCCTTTTTATTTATTCTATTTTTGAGTTTTAGAATAGTTTAGTTTATTTTAAGTCTATTTGGGACTCATGATCCATATCTTACTTTCCCTTCAGGTCTTCGATATTTATTAGATGTTAGATCTAAGTAACACTTGTTCCAATTATTTGATCTTAATGTTTTATTTGATTTTTCAAGAACACGACGTCGTGAAACATTTAAATTATTTTTTACCAAGAAGCCCACGAGAGTTAAAAGAAAGCTATCCGTTGAATGACATGCTATATTAGGGGAATCTTTTCTTCACTTTCTTCCCCGCCCCTTTATAAGCAGATTTATGATTTAATACATTGAGGACAATATCCAGTTTAAGTTTGGGGGTGGAAAACGTGTTTTAATTTTTTTTAAGTGTTATTGTGGGACTTAATTTGCAAAAAAAAAAAAAAAAATTCAAAAATTTCAAAAAATATTTTCTTGTTATGTGTTTGTATGAGTTAGTTGGTTTGATTGGCAATGATGAATGTATTGAATCATGAATTGATCTATGAATGGTGAATAAGTTGCATGCTTAGATTAATTTCTGCTTTTTCATGTGAAATTTGATATATATTGAGCACGTGAATTAAGTAAAGCATTGTGTACGAATGAGTTGAATTCATAATTGGATAGATTGAAATAGTGGCCGATAGATATTAAACTCAAAACCACAAAATGTTACATCATTTGACCAAACTTAGAATAGTTTGGGGGATTTCACTGTTGTTGGAAGATATTGAGATAAATGGGGGATCTTTTGTGTGAAAGAAAAAAAAAATCATGTGTGGATTGTCTAAGGTCAATAAGATGAAATTTGGTGAAAATCTCAAGTTAGATGTCTTTTTTTTTTTAAATTGGTGTTTAATGAGGAACATTGCACTAATCAAGACATAAAAAAAATATTATTTTATTCAAAAATTTCTCTTCATAACCTTTATGACTCGAGCAATTAAGCCTATAAGGATCTTTAAAACTTAGTGCCATATGGTCATCTGACTTGGGAGTTATCGGCCGAAAGCTTGTTACATGGGTTATTTAGAAAGCTTAAGGGTGAGAATGCTTCAAATAAAGAAAAAAAATTGAGAAAAAAAACTTATAGAAAATCAGAAAAAATAGGTGTATGAAACAGAAGACACACCAAATGCATTGGTTATGTCCCAAATACTTATTTGAAAATTTTGACTTTTGATAATGGATTATTAACTTAGTTAAGTCCTAGAGATTGAAGCAATCAAATTATGGAGAATCCTTGTTTATTGACATATTGACTAGCAATTAGTGAGATTTACCTAAACTAGAGAGGTGATGATAATATAAAATTCAACCTTAGTTCACACACTTGAAAAGAGCAAAAAGAATAAGTTTGGGGGTGTGTGAATCTCACGAGTGATGAAAGAATATATTTGACCATTGAGGGTTGGGAATTGAAACAACTTATAAATTCATAATACGATGCTTAATTCTTCACACACACGTCGATTTTACATTGAAAAAATAGATTTTAATTTATATATTGTGATTTTGAAGTTATGATTAGATTAATATTATGATTTCAATCATAAGATAAAAAAGTCAGGTTAACTAGTTAAATCTTTTTGCTTTGCTTGATTGACTGGCCACCATTAGGTAATTAGCATTGCATGTTTGTGTGTTTGTTAGGTTTTAGTTTTGTTTGAGGACAAACAAAAAGTCAAGTTTGGAGGTGTGATAAGTGTAGTTTTTATACTTATTCGAGGCTCTAAATTATGATATTTTATTGTCTTTTGAATAAAATTCTACCTAATTTATGTTAAATTGTAATTTGTAGGTAAAATTTTATGTTTGATGAAGAATTGAAGAAAATATGCAAAATAACGGAAGAATGACAAAATTCAACGTATAAGGACTGAATTTTATTATTTTGAAGGATCGAGGACTAAAAGAAAAATATAGCATTAATGGGCTTCAAATTGGAATTGCACTAGGATTCAAATTCAATTGGTATTGAATTATTGTTGAATGGATTAAAAAGGGAGATTGAAATTCTTTTTCTTTTAGTCTCCTAAGAAAACACAACCAAGGGAGAGTAGATATACGTAACAGAAAGGTGGCCGGCAGTTTTGAGGAGAAAAGGAAAAAAAAGGCGACTGAAACGTGGAGAAAAATTGGAGGGCAGAAATCATAAAATTTCACACGGTGGCCGGCAGCCTTTCAAGGAAGAGAACAAGGTTGAATTTGATTAATATAGATATATATTCAACACACACACACACACAGCCGGCTGTTACGTGGAGAAGACACAGGCATCTATTCTGGGAGGAAAGTGGAAGAATTTGATATATGTAATATATTCATGCATAGTGGAGGCAGCAGCTTCAAATTTAGCCAAAACTAATCACGTTTCGTTAATTTTTGGTGATTTCTTTCAACTTTCCCATGTTTAAATTCAATATTATGAGTTGCTAAATATTTTTATGTTAGGATTGATGATGTAACTTAGGTTTTTATTATATGTTTAATTTCAAAATTTTCATGTCATTTTAATACTTGTTAATTAATTATTGTGTGTTTAATGCTTTAATTATCTGTGCAACAATTAATTGATTTATGGATAATACTGAGACCGAGAGGTGATGTATAATTCTAGCTCGTGCAATAATTGACATAGACATTATAAGAGATCGAAAGATAATTATAAGCTATGCGATCATTGTTGAATTCCTATAGATAAATGCGTTCATATGTGTGAATTTACATAGAGATATAGTAAATTCGGGTATATGAATAGAATTAGTGTTGTTTGAGAGAATCACTAAATACAACAGGTTAATTCGATCATTGGCACGTATGAAAAATTGCTGAATAATTTGAAATTAAATGTATGATAAATAACTTAAGTGAAATCGAAAATCCTAACTATCTCATCACATAATTTTATTTGCAATTTTAATTTGAGTTCGTTATTTTATTTTATTTATTAGATTTCGCTTAAGAAAACAAAACTTGATTTGATTATTAGTTACCATTTTAATTTAAATTGAAGCTAGATTAATTTAAAACTTTATAGTAGATAATAGTCTCTATGAGACAATATTCGGACTTAATAAAACCACTTTATTACTTTTCACGATCCGTACACTTGCGGAATCTCACGAACAATAGTTTTCAATTTAGCATAATTAGGTCACGCAACTTAAACTTGCTTGCATACGAATAAGTTTTGTTCAATTTAGCATAATAGGATTGTTTTATTCACTGTCGCATCAGTTTAATTAACGTAATAAGTTGATTTGTTTAAAATTAACGTAATAAGTTGAATATGTTAACTTTACAGAATAATAAACATCATCCATCCTAAAAACACTTTTAAAATAACTTATTGACATACAAAATGTTTTAAACAGCAGTTATTCACTAGTTTCGAAGTCTAAATAACAGCTAACTAAATATTTTTGGAAGTAAATGAAAGTTCTATTGATCAAATTGCACCAAATTAAAATGAATGATCCTAATGCAACTCAGATAAAGTTGAGTGACCCTTTTTGCAATATGTTAAACGTTTTTAGTACGTTTTAGGTATATTAAAGGGAGATTGAACAAACGAGTAATTGTGGGAGTCTTACAATTATTGTTTGACATTCTATTGGTATGATTAAAAGAAGAGAGAATGTTTTTGATAAGCACACTTATCGAATGCTGAATTTGTATATAAATTCTTGTAATCCATTCTAGTTTCTATTGATTTCCCCTGGTTTCCTTATATAAGGATAACCCCGAACTCGAAGAGATAGGATAAGAAATTGATGATAGGGAGTAATTTGAGAAGATGGAATGAATCGTTGAAGAAAGGAGCAATAGTCGAGGCTGAAGCGGAAGCGCAAGTGCAATGACGAGGAAAGAAGCAAGAAAAAACATACCAAAACATTGACAGGAAGTTGATCACAACACAGCCAAACTTGATAGGCGAAGTTGAATTGGAAAACTTATGGTGATATCATAGTAATAACCTAATTTCAGATTTTTCAAACTTTTTCCTTAATTTAATGTAATTATTAGTTCTAGCTTAACAAAAAATTACTTTTAATGGATTGCTCAAATAAAGTTAGTGTAGTATTTCAGTACACTTTATTATTTGTTACAATATTGTAAAGTTTCAATTATCCAATTGAACAGTTACAAAATTAGTTTGTTCTGTAAAATTCTCAAGTCTGAATGTTCTTTCGATCTCGGGAAAATCTTGTATAAGCTATTGACAATCTAAAAGAAGTGAAACAAAGGGAACTTAGGTAGTACAATATATACCCTAAAATAAAAGAAAATATTGAATCAAATTTAACTAATAAACTAGAATTAAAAACGTTATTCCTCGCAACGGCGCCAAATATTTTTTCATTAAAATCCCGCAAGCGTACTGAATCGTTGACAATTGATAGATTAAATGACTTGAGAATATCATTTCACGATGAATAATTTTTAACTTTAGTGTACTAGTTATTACTAAATTCGAAGTACCGTAACACAAAAGAGATCGATTGAATTATTTTTATACTAATTTTAACTATGAAAGCAATAAAGATTTGTTTTTGTCAAATAATGAAGTTAATGTATTGGATTTTAGAATTCATCTATTAATGTTATTGCCAATTCATGACCCATATAAAAGTAGTATTTTTCTAATGTTAATGACAACCGATAAACCAATTTTATTCAATATTCTTTTGTAAAATATATTAAACCTATGTTTAAAACGACTCATTTATATTCCTTGTTCGAATTCATATGAAAAACGTGCATTAATTCACAAGATTATCATACACTATTGCACACGCCATAAATACTATTCCTAATACATATTGCCCGAGTATTAAATATGCAGTGTTTTATCTATCGTGAATCTCCCAATAATACGAATAGGTAACAAGTTATCTAAATGGTGGCCAATTATTCAAAAAACTAAATATTTATGCATAAATAATCAAAAACCCAAGAAATTACTAAAATCATCTAGTCTTGAATTAAAAATAACAATTAACATGTTTCATCATCCATCGATTACAATAAATGTTTAGCCTAGCACATTCATGATAAAATTTAGCATGAAATATTGAATTGAAAAATAAGGGGGGGGGGGGGGGGGGGGGGGGGTGGGGGGGGGCGGGGGGGGGGGGGGGAGAAAGAAAATCAACATTCTTGACTTGAATCGTATTTAATTTGTTTTGATTACCTCTCTAGATTTGTTCTTCGCCTTCAAAATATGGTATAATATAATGAAAATTGGGTAGAGGTTTTTTCATGTTCCAGTCTTATACGGGCTTTTAAAGGATGTATAAAGGCTGTTTTCGTGTAGAGTTTCAACAAAAGAAAAACTGAAATATTCGCCTCGAATAAGACTCTTGTGACTTCATTTTGTAAGTGCTTGCGGCTGCACGGAAGATACGACTTGGGGACCTGTTGATGTAGAGGCCCACAAGTATAGTCGCAAGACTAGTTGGCCTTTACGGCCGCGTAGCATACTTCAGGTTTATAGTTTCGCATTTGGTCCATGAACTTTATCGCAATAGAATTTTGATCCTTGTCACTTGTATCTCGTTCTTTTATCTTCCAATTGAACTTGTAGCATCTTTGATCTTTATTTTGTGGCCCAACTCAACTATTGAAATGTTGCAATTTAGTCCCTGTAGTTTTGTTTCACCATTCTTCTCTATTTTTCCCTCGTTTCTTCCAATTCTTCATCCATTCATCGAGTTTTACCTATTCAATACAGTATACAACAAGTAAGGTGATATTTAATCAAAAGAACTATAAAATATTATTATTTAAGGCTTCGAATAAGTGTGTAAAATATATTCATTATTGTCAATACCCGTCCCATCAAAAATACGTAATAAACATGCCAAAGGTGTACTTGGTACTCTAATTTTTCATTTAAAACAAAATCAATTATTATCCCATTTCTTTTCCAGATTCCACTCATAATTTTTTTGAACATAATTTAGATTCAGGGAATCACAGTTATAGTTGTTATAAGATTTCAATAACGGGAGACGTGGCGCTTTGATTACAATAACATATTTAGAGAATTTAAAAATTATTCATACAATTTATCTGGATTATAAGAATAAATCAACTGAATCATACTTGGAATTGGAAAATCCTTCAAATTTTAAAGCATCCACCTTTTCATAAAATCTATAGAGTATTACTATAATAAAATAGGATAACTGTAATTACTTTCTAGTTATTGAACGAATTTTTTTTATAAATGGTGCAAATAGGCACTAACCATAAATACAAAGTAAAAAGTTATTTTGAAGTATAAAAAAATGTCTCTTTATCCAATTTGTGAGAATGGATTCTGCACTAAACTTAAGTGCTATTCTGGAAGTGAGTTATGATGCTTAAACTTCCATATAATTCAAATTTTAACGCAAGGATTATGCTTCTTTCGAGTATTAAGCGTTTTTTTTTTTCTTTTTTTTTTTTTTTTTTTGCCCTTTATAAATTTAATTTAGTTAAAAATATTTCTATACAGGGTATAAATTCATGTGGCCTGAGACACTTGGTATGGATGGAGAACAAGCCAAGAGAATCATCGAGAAAGAGAACCCATTGGTGACTGCTGTGATTGTTCATAGAGGCGAGCCTGTAACTGATGATATCTATTGTAAACGAGTCTGGGTTTTCGTAGATGAGCATGGAAAAGTTGCATTTCATGTGCCAATTATTGGCTAAAAGATATAAAAACTGGAACTTTTTCTCAATAAAAGCTAAGAATAATCAATAAGATTATGGAATAAAGATGTTTCCTTTCTTTTGGTTCATGAAATTAAAATTTCTGGATACAGTGTATTGCATTTCCAAATTGGTCATTCTACCAAATAGGAATTAGGCTAATTTAAAATTAAATAAAAAAAATTTATTTGTAACATATTATATAGACACTAAAGCAAAAAAAGAAACTAAAAACAACATCATCTATAGATTAAAAGTGATTACGAATATACACATTATTGTTTACATATCTATAAAAATAACTGAAGATTTGTGTATGTTTGATTTGAATAATATGTTCACAATACGCGAAAAATCAAAATTATTCTTATTACATGTTCCGTGGTGGGAATAAAAATGTCTATATTGGAGCCATTAAGTTCTCATCAAAAAAAAAAAGCACTTCTTCTATGGTACAAACATATGTCATGCCTTATCTGATTCCTTGTAAAAAGCGAAGAGAAAATTTCATTTTCTATCAACTTTGACAAGAAATGAAACCAATTGGTGACTACTGTGATTGTTTCTAAAGGCAAGCTTATAGTCGAAAATTTCTATTGTAATCAAGTTTGGATTTTCGTAGACAAGCACGGAAAAGTTAAAGTTCCTGTGCCAATGGTTGGCCAAAAGATATAGAGAGTGGTACTATTTTTCAATAAAAACTAAGGGAGTGTCTGGAATTGAGATTGATGATTTTAAAAATTCTTCTAAATTTAGATGTCACCAATTGAGATTTTAATGTATTTCAATGAAATCCATTAAAATTTAGGTGTTCACAATTAAGATTTTAATGAAATTCAATGAAATCCTTTAAAATTTAGCTATCCTCAATAACTAGTAGTCTAGTGGATTTATCACGATTTAATTAATGGCAGATTGTAAAAGCTATGGATGAATTTCAAGTTTAAAAATACATATAACCAAATATTTTGAAATTTCACCATATTTGATAAGATTCTTATGTAATTTGTAAAAATATATTCAAATTCACGAAATTTATTAGGATTTATAGTCTTTTAAAATCCATCAAAATCTTAATTGAGTACACCATGTAAGAATAGTCAATAAGAATATGGAATAAAGATGTTTCGGAATACATTGAGAAGAATTGTGATATTCCTAAAATCATCAATTAACAATATTATCAAAGTGAGGTCAAATGATTAAAAATTAAACGACATTTGCAAGATTTCAACCAATTGCTAGATTTCGTAGAAGAGCATGGAAAAGTTACATTTCTAGGGCTAATGGTTGGCCAAAAGATATAGAAAGTGGAACTTGTAACATATTCGTCTCTTCATATTCCCGTTGAAATCTCTTCCCATTTCTTCAACACTCATATTGATGGTCCAACATTCATAGGGGTTACAACATTTATGGAAATTCAATTTAACCATCAATTGATTGGTAACTTAAGCCATACCTTGATGGGAATGTGACTATATAAATGGATGGGTTTCGGTCCCTGAGCTTCACCACCAAAAATACAGTATACACCATCAATTAAGATGGATGAATTTAATTAACAAGCAACAAGTCACAAGTTAATTATGTCTAGGTGATTATTCATACAATTCAATTTAGCCTATCTTTGAATACCACAGTTATATCAAAGCAATAAACAACACCAAAATTGTTCACGGAGAAACCCAACGTGGGAAAAACTCTAGGCACTTTGCCAGTCAAAGATCCACTATAAACTGTCAATTAACTTACAGACCACCAGCAAAGTTGACAACACAAGCTTTCTGATCTCCTGTCTGAAGTACGAAGTAGCCCTCCTGAAATGTGCACACGAACACCAATCCTGGCTCTTCTTTGTAAAGCAGTCTTCCTGGAATGAGCACACGAACTCCAATCCTGACTCTTTATGCAGTTTATCTCCTGTAGATCTTCCCAAAGAACTCCTTGTTCTTCAGTTCTTCCTTGATCCTTAATGCAGCACAGTTGACGAAACAATCTTGCAGCAGATCCAAGCGAAGAAAGCAATTCAGTGTTTGATTTGGCTCTTTGATGTTTTCACAATGAATGGCGCATGAACAATGGAGGGTTTGAACTTTTGATATGATGAAGCATGAATTCTCTCAAGAATATAATGTGTTCAACCTCTCTACAGCAGAAGACGCGGCGCCAGTATTTATGTGTTGGACGAAATAGGTTGTATGGGCCAAGTAAAATTCTCGAAAAAGGAAAATTAGGTATGGCCGTAAAAACGTCGCTCGAGCGAGACTAACATGTCGCTCGAGCGAAGGGTCTGTCGCTCGAGCGACAGTGGGGCGAAGGGCGAGTGAGACAGTTTCTGATTCCTCCACTCGAGCAGCACTCCGACGAGCAGCTAGCAAAAAATCGACGTGAATCCTTCTTGTTCCAAACATGGAACCCCGAACCCTACGCTATCCTACCAACTATGAAACTTTACAATTCAGTCCCTAAACTTTATAATTGTTCAAGTTGGTCCTTTTGTTCACAGAATCGCCAATACAAAATATAAAACTAACAAACTCCCCCTTTGGCATTCTGTGACAAAATACAAAACACAACAACCTATCCAAAACTATACAAGTCCAATTGAATCAACTGAATGCAGCTTCAACTTTGTTAATCATGTATCCTGAAATCAAAACTCACATACCAGTGTAAAAGCGTGTGATACAAGAAATAAATAATAAAGTACTTAGAAGCATAATCAGTGAAATAAGCAAGCTAGTTTGAGATGCAGTATTAATGTTAACCAAGACACCATAACCACATTAATACCACAAAACATCAAGAAAAAAACTCAAACAGCCATGCATGAAATGCAACACAATTGCAATGCACATGCTCCCCCTCAGTGCATGATATGCAACGCAAGTGTAATGCCACTACTGCAAATAAGTGTTAAAGCAGTAGGAAATGTATCTATGTCTCTCCCCAACGACCCCTCAAGACATATGACATAACAATAATGATCAGTGCAAATGTAAATCAAGTCAAATGTCAACATGTATCTATGTCTCTCCCCAACGACCCCTCAAGACAAAGACATATGCAAAAGATCAAACCGAGTTAAAAGCATAATATGTCTATACAGTATCTATGTCTCACCCCATCGACCCCTAAAAAGACAATGATATGTATCAATATGTATCAAGCTGCTCTAAACAATCAAATGTGTGTATGATGATATGTGTTTGATATCTCCCCCTTACTCTAAAAATATCTCTCCCTTTTATCACAAATGGCAAAGGAATGGAGCAAAATCACACAACATCTCAACAATGTAGGTATAAGCAATTACAAGAATACGTAGTGAACTGTAAACATTCCCACAATACCAACTTAAATGACTCATGGAGTAAATGATATAAGTGACTCATGTGTTAAGTGTCACCAATCCTCTAGTAGTAGGACTCCAAACCTTAATTTTGTGATAAAAGACAGACAAAAAAAATCACTGCTAATAAGTATATTCCTCTACTTATGAATGTCAAACCTGAAAGCACATTAGGACCTCCATATGAAAACGTATTTTAAACAAATTTTTCTCCCATTGACTTACATCATAAACGACTTTTCATTTTGCATTACTTGCACTAGGGATGCTCACATATATTTTTCAATCTTAAGTGCAGGCTGCTTTCCATTAAGCGACTAACATGACCCCTGTAACGAGCTTTAGGCCGGTTAACCCAAGTCAGATGACCATAGGCACCAGGTTATGAGAAACCCCGCAGGCTTAATCACTCAAGTCAAGTAGGCTTCGAAAAGTAGCATTAAGATATTGAGCCCCTCTAAATTATCACTTTTCAGTCATACATTAAACATGCAGGGATAATATCAAGCTTAGGTCTAATAAAAATGGTCAATTCATGTTCAAAGTCACCCTACTAACATGTGACTGCCATCCCAAATCTCACACATGCGGTAGAGTCCCACTATCAAAGTCATAGTGTGTGTAGTGCAGATGATATATGAAGAGACCTATATTAAATACTCCACAAGCATCATAAGCTAGCAATGAAAATTATGTTACAGCACACCAAATAATCTCATTCTTGATTAAAACCAACAAAATCAAGTGTAGTGTGTATCAGGCTGTAAAACTAATTTCCAAATCATTTTTTTTTGCATAGAAACATGAATGCAACAAGCACACAAAAAAAAAAAAATCAAACAAAACACAAGATCAATAAAAATAAAATGCATGAGAACAATTAAATAAAATATGATGCATGCATATCACAATAACAATTAGTAGTAGCATACTTGCATGCATCAAATAACCTCAATCAGTGAGG
Source organism: Fraxinus excelsior (assembly GCA_019097785.1). Taxonomy (NCBI): domain Eukaryota; kingdom Viridiplantae; phylum Streptophyta; class Magnoliopsida; order Lamiales; family Oleaceae; genus Fraxinus; species Fraxinus excelsior. The sequence goes on from JAGHKM010000134.1 coordinate 12,738, forward strand.
AACACAAATACCAATAGCTGTACGAAGAGACTCAAATCGAAGACCATCCAACGGTTTAGTAAATAAATCAGCTAATTGGTTTTCAGTGGAAACATGTTCAAGAGTCACAATTTGAGTTTCCACAAGCTCTCGAATGAAATGATGTCTAATGTCAATGTGTTTAGTTCGAGAGTGTTGAACAGGATTTTTAGAAATATTAATAGCACTGGTATTATCACAAAACACAGTCATAGTACCCTGCTCAATCCCATAATCACTCAACATCTGCTTCATCCAAAGCAGTTGAGTGCAACAACTACCTGCAGCAATGTACTCAGCCTCGGTAGTAGACAATGAGATAGAATTTTGTTTCTTACTCATCCAAGCCACGAGGTTAGCACCAATATAAAAACAACCACCTGAGGTACTCTTTCTATCATCGACATTACTAGCCCAATCGGTGTCAGAATATCCAGCAAGATCAATAGTAGAGTCTCTAGAGTACAAAATACCATAATCAACAGTACCATTGACATATCTAATAATACGTCGTACAGCACTCAGGTGAGACTCCTTAGGATCAGCCTGAAAATGCACACAGACCCCTACACTAAATGCAATGTCAGGTCTACTAGCAGTAAGATAAAGCAGACTACCTATCATGCTCCTGTAAAGTGTTTGATCAACACTCTTACCTGTAGGATCTAGACCTAACCTGATACTGGTGCTCATAGGGGTTCTAGTGTGTTTCTTACTGTCCAATCCAAATCGCTTCACAAGATTCTTGGCATACTTTGATTGTGAAATGAATAACCCCTCATCAGTCTGCTTGACTTGAAGACCAAGAAAGAATGTTAATTCACCAATCATGCTCATCTCAAATTCTTGTTTCATACATTCTGCAAACTCATGAGCAAGGGAATCAACAGGAGAACCAAAGACGATGTCATCCACATAGATCTGAGCTATGGTAATGGTGTCCTCAACACGTCTTATGAACAAGGTTCTGTCAGCACCACCTCTCATGAAGCCATGTTCTAGGAGGTATGTAGTAAGCCGATCATACCAAGCTCTTGGAGCTTGTTTCAGCCCATACAAGGCTTTATTCAGCCTATACACATAGTGCGGGTATTTATGATTAACTGCCAGAAGAATTCTAATGGATTCAAGCCTAGCTACAGGGGCAAATGTCTCATCAAAATCAACACCTTCAACCTGAGTGTACCCCTGGGCAACCAACCTAGCCTTATTTCTTGTAATGGTACCTTGATCATCAGTTTTATTCTTGAATATCCACTTGGTACCGATAACATTGCAATCATCAGGCCTAGGCACTAAATCCCAAACTCTGTTTCTAACAAACTGATTTAACTCTTCATGCATTGCATTCACCCAGCATTCATCCTTAAGGGCTTCCTCAACCTTCTTTGGTTCAATCTGAGACACATAGCTTGCATAAGACAGGTTGTTCAGAACCCTTCTGCGAAGTCTCATACCTTCTTCGATCTCTCCAATCACATTGTCCTTAGGATGATTCAATTTCACTCTAGACGAAGGCTCTTTAGGTGGTTTAGCTTCATTATCAGATGGAGTATCCTTAGTAGAAACTACCAGCTCATTAGATGTCAGTGGGGGATCAGGAACTGAAGCTTCCTTAGATTCAATTACCTCAGCTGGTTCAACATTCAACTGCACCAACTCAACACAATCTCCACCGATCTCCCCCTCACAACAAACATCATCAACCACCACATTCATAGATTTCATCACACCTCATATACGATTGTTGTACACCTGATAAACCCAGCTATTCTTGGAATACCCTAAGAATATACCTTCATCACTCTTTGAATCAAACTTTCCCAAATTCTCCATATCTCTCAAAATGTAGCACTTGCTGCCAAATACACGAAAGTACTTGACAGTGGGCTGTTTACCTTTCGAGTACTCATAGGATGTCATGTCAGTCTTAGGTCTGAGATAAACTCTATTGATAATGTGACATGCAGTATTGACAGCTTTTCCCCAAAAATGTATAGATAGATCTTTACCATGAAGCATAGCTCTCACCATTTCTTGAAGCACACGATTTTTCCTCTCAACTACACCATTTTGTTGTGGAGTGATCGGTGAGGAGAACTCATGCTGAATCCCCTCTTCCAGACAAAAATTCTCAAGATTCGAGTTTTCAAACTCTTTACCATGATCACTGCGAATTCTGGAAACAGAATAACCCTTCTCATTCCTAAGTCTTTTACACAACGAGATGACAAGACTGACCACTTCTGTTTTATCTCTCAACAACTCAATCCACGTGAAGCGAGAAAAGTCATCCACCACAACCAAAATATACCTTTTACCACCAAGACTTTCAGTCCTTGATGGTCCCATAAGATCCATATGAAGCAATTCAAGGGGCTTGCTTGTCAAGATCTTAGAAGTCTACTTGTGAGGTACCCTAAGCTGCTTACCTTGTTGACACGGACCACACACAGTGGTATCAGTAATATCCAGCTTAGGCAGACCATTGACAATCTCCTTCTTGGCCAGTTTAGACAGACTGACATGATTCATATGACCCAGTCTTTGATGCCACAACTCAGTGATGTCTATCTTGGCACTGCTACAAAGATAGTTTGAGTTAGGCAAGACTCCGTAACAATTTTCAGACGTTCTTACACCTTCAAGAACAATGTTACCCGTCGAGTCATACACATAACACCTTTTCTGAACAAAGGTTACCTCAAAATTAGCATCACAAATTTGACTGATGTTCAACAAGTTGGACTTTAAACCTTTCACATACAGCACATCCGAGATGGCAGGTAGTCCAGCTATACTCACAACTCCTTTGCCAAGAATCGGTGCAGTGGCTCCATCCCCAAAGGTAACTACACCACCATTCCATTCATCAAGGGACGAGAAGAGGGCTTTATCACCACACATGTGTCTTGAGCATGCACTGTCAAGGTACCACATGGAATGGTTCTGAGCTTTAAAGGCAAGGTGAGCAACACGACAATTCAGCCCATCTCTAGTTCGTTCACTCTCACCCTTCATTTTCCTTGTCTCAATCTTGGTCACAGCAATTGAGGTGAATCCTATATAACCATATAACCATGATCATCCTCACCCTCAGATGTCTCATCATGATAACTGGAATCCGACTCCTCATCATCCTTGGTCACAGCTAAAACCTTACGCCTTTCTCTTCCTGAACTCTTCTTCAGATTACAACATTCACTCCTAATGTGACCAAATCCCTTGCATTCATGGCATTGGACAGACTCAGATTTCCTAGTGGGAGTCCTAGAGGTGTTCTTCTCACGTCTGTCTCTCGAGAGTTGATTAGGGACAAAATTATTCCATTCCTGAGACCTTCTCCTATTTCTCATCTCCTTTTGGAATTTATTCACAAAATATGCAATTTCATCGTCCCTAAGAGTCTCAGTGTCAGTGGACTCGCTCTCATCTTTCCTAACAATATTCATGGCAATGGATTTCAATTTCCTAGGCTGTGCTAAGGTCAGTTCATAGGTTTGAAGGGATCCTACAAGTTCTTTTATCTTAACAGTGTCGCTTTAACGCCCCGAGTTCCGTTAACCCAGATTGTCACGTCGTCGTCTTTTGCCCTAATTTTTAATAATCAAATTCGCGAAAATAACCTAATTTTGAAAATAAAACATCACATTCGTAATTGTAAACTTTGTCGGCAACAAAACTCATTTAAATAACTTAAGATAATTGTTTAAACTTTAAATTCGAGTTTGAAATAACTGAAATAACAAAGTACGTTAATAATGTTCGAAATGCGTAAATTTCAAAAGTAAATGATTTCAACTATTAATTTATGCCACCACTGCCCATCACACTCGACCATCTCCGAAATCTGTAAATATTGTTAAAATAACGGAATGAGTATTTCAAAGAAATACTCAGTAGACTCATCGTCGATAATTAATTTACAGAATAATTGAACACATAATTATGCAAAATATACAGTGATATCATCATCATCATTGGCTCATTTTCTTAAAAATCATAGGCTCTTTAAAATCATAGGGTGTGAGTAGTCTCGTCTCATGCATTTAAGCACATAAGTTATGCATAACATTCTCATCTTATCTCATAAGAGATACTCGTCTCTTCTTATGCATTAAAGCATATAAGTTATGGCAAGCATAACAACATCATATATCTCATATGACATATTCTCATCTCATGCATTAAAGCATATAATTCACGTAAATTCACATAAAACATGCAATTATAATTTAAACTAATTAATGGTGGCGAGTCTACCTCAATTTATCTCGAGTCACGTGAAAAGTGGAGCGGAAAGTAACCTTAAGCTCTTAATCGTCCGTACGTTTCGTCTAGCCAAAATAGAAAATAAGTTTTGAATTAGTATTTCGAACTTTTAAAGTTTTTAAACGATAAAATAAAGTTTAGGGACTAAATTGAAAGTTTATTAAAATTGAAAATAAAAGTTTAAGGGCTGAAATTAAACTTTTAGAAATTAGGGACTCAATTGGAAAATCTATTAAAACTGAAAATAAAACTTAAAGGCTGAAATAGTAACTTTTCAGAATTTAGGGACTTAATTGAAAATCTATTAAAACTGAAAATAAAACTTAAAGGCTGAAATAGTAACTTTTCAGAATTTAGGGACTTAATTGAAAATATATCAAAACTGAAAATAAAACTTAAATGCTGAAATAGTAACTTTTCAGAATTTAGGGACTTAATTGAAAATCTATTAAAACTGAAAATAAAATATTAAGGACTGAAATTATAACTTCTAAACTTGGGGACTAAATTGAAATTCATTAAAATTAAAAATGAGAAATTTAAGGACTGAAATTAAAAACACCTAAAACTTTGGAACTGAAATAAGTCGATTTAAAACTTGAGGCTTAAAGGAAATTTTCAAAATCAAAATAATTAAAATATCCCATTTCATCTCTTTCTCTCTCTCTCTCATTTACAGAGAGAGAGAGACGACGGGGGGGAGAAGGTTTAACCTCCTCCTCCGGCTTCCACCACCGGCGAACGGTGGCGCCGGTAAGTGTGGGAGCGACGATTGGGGATTTTGGGCGCGCGGACCGAGGCTTTGGAGGTTTGGATTTGAGTTTCATGGTAGCATTCGAGCTAGAAGCGGGTTGGGGATCAAGGTAAGTGTTTGGGTTAGTTTATTTCTTGGTGTTGTGGTTGTTTGGAGTTGGTTTGGAAGTGAAATGATGGTTGTTGGTCTGGGTTCGTGATTTCTCGACTTTGGGGTCGATTGGTGGTCTCAGCTTTGGTGGTTTTGAGCAGTGGTGGTTTGGGTAGTGGTGGTTTGAGGTGGAGGTGTTGGTGGTGTGGTTGTTCTCGGGTTTGAGCTTGATTGTTGAGGTGGTGGTTTGGTGGTTTTTGGTTTGGAGTGAGGGGTGGTGTTGGTAGTGTTGATTGTTTTCGGTTTTGAGAAGGGGATGGTGGTTTGGTCTAAAAATTGGGTGGCTGGAGTGTGGGACATGGATGGTTGCAGCTTGGTGTTGGTGGCTACAGCTCGTGCGTGCTTGCAACTGGGTTTGGCTAGTGTTTATTTTGTGTGAAAAACATCATGGTGATGATGCTAAAAATTGATGTTCTAGCATCATTGAGTGTTTCCACATCTTGAAGGATTGGTGTTGGTGCTAAAAATCGATTTTACCATCAACGTGAGTTTTCACAGTGGACCGAAACGAGGGAAAAATTGAGAAGATGAAATTTCTTACCCAGGGGCTGTTTGGCTGCTTGAGACTGTGAGGATGATGGGGGAATGAGTGTGCTATATGAACAGTAGAAAAATTAGGGCACAAATTTCTAGGAAACTAATTGGGCCAAGAATTTGGGCCATAAGAATCTCCTAATTGGATTTAAGGGAATTTGGACTAAAATGATCAAGACTTGGACCCTAAATAAAAAGTATTGTATTTGAAATGATTAAAATTTGGATTTAAATAAAATAAATAGGAATTGATAATTTAAAAATTATTCGAGGTTGGATTCGACTTGAATAGATTTAAATTGTTTTATAACGACTAGACGAACACACTTTAATTTAACATTTGGGTTAAAATTTAGAGACACATTTTTCGAAAAATATAATTTTATATTATTTAAAAATTCTCGGTCGCTACAGTCAAGGTCCTTACTTTCTTCAATCGCAGTTACCTTAGGTCTAAACCTTTCAGGTAGGGATCTAAGAACCTTTCGAACAATTTTTGACTCAGTGATTTTTTCTCCTAGATTAAAACTAGAGTTCACAATATCGTTCAGTTTAGCATAGAACTCATCAAACTTCTCATCATCATTCATCCTAAGTTCTTCAAACCTAGAAGTCAACATCTGTAATTTGGAGTTTTTCACAATCTTAGTACCCTCATGGGTTGTCTCCAAAATATCCCAAACCTCCTTAGCGGTCTCACACATAGACACTCTCCTAAACTCTTCAGGAGACACAGCCATAAACAACGCATGCAAACCTTTACTATTCCAACTACACTCATCCAAGTTAGTTTTAGTCCATAAAGAAATCCACCCATTTTGCATAAAAATCCACACACGCTCATCCAAAGCCTTAAGAAACGCTCTCATTCGAACTTTCCAGTAGGCATAGTTACTGCCATCAAAATATGGCGGTACAGACAATGAACTACTCATCTAGACAATCAAAATATGGGCCAGGACACGAGATTAGGCTCTGATACCAATTGAGAAATGCAAGATTCGACCTAACTACACCTAGATGAGGTGATTAAGTGTAAATGCGAAATTATCAATTTAATTAACAAGTCACAAGTTAATTATGTCTAGGTGATTATTCATACAATTCAATTTAGCTTATCTTTGAATACCGCAGTTATATCAAAGCAATAAACAATAGTAAACAACATTAGAATTGTTCATGGAGAAACCCAATTCTGATCTCATGTGTATGTTTGATTTGAATAATATGTTCACAATGCGCGAAAAATTAAAATTATTCTTATTACATGTTCTGTGGTGGTAATAAAAATGTCTATATTGGAACCATTAAGTTCTCATCAAACAAAAATAAAATAAAAAAGAAGCACTTCTGCATAGGTATTGCTATGGTACAAACATATGCCATGGTGAAATGAAACCAATTGGTGACTACTGTTATTGTTTCTAAAGGCAAGCTTGTAGTAAAAAATTTCTATTGTAATCGAGTCTGGATTTTCGTAGACAAGCATGGAAAAGTTAAAGTTCCTGTGCCAATGGTTGGCCAAAAGATATAGAAAGTGGAACTATTTTTCAATAAAAACTAAGGGTGTGTCCTGAATTGAGATTGGTGATTTTAAAAATTCTCTAAATTTAGATGTCGCCAATTAAGATTTTAATGAAATTCAATGAAATCCTTTAAAGTTTAGCTATCTTCAATAACTAGTAGTCTAGTAGATTTATCACGATTTAATTAATGGCAGATTTTAAAAGCTATAGATGAATTTCAAGTTCAAAAATACATATAACCAAATATTTTGAAATTTCACCATATTTGATAAGATTCTTATGTAATTCGTAAAAATATATTCAAATTCACGAAATTTATTAGGATTTATAATTTTTAAAATTCATCAAAATCTTAATTGAGTGGTATAAGAATAGTCAACAAGAATATGGAATAAAGATGTTTCGGAATACATTGAGAAGAATTGTGATATTCCTAAAATCATCAATGAACATTATCAAAGTGAGGCCAAATGATTAAAAATTAAAAGACATTTGCAAGATTTCAACCAATTGCTAGATTTCGTAGACGAGCATGGAAAAGTTACATTTCTAGGGCTAATGGTTGGCCAAAAGATACAGAAAGTGGAACTTGTAACAGATTCATCTCTTCATATTCCCGTTGAAATCTCTTCCCATTTCTTCAACACTCATATTGATGGTCCAACATTCATGGGGGTACAACATTTATAGAAATTCAATTTAACTATCAATTGATTGGTAACTTAAGCCATAACTTGATGGGTGTTTGGCTATATAAATGGATGGGTTTCGGTCCCTGAGCGTCACCACCGAAAATACAGTATACACCATCAATTAAGATTGATGAAAGCTTGGAAGTTCCATTACCTGTAGAAATGAGAGCTTTTGCAACATTATCAATGGCCGAAGGTAGTGAGATTGGGTGACGGGGTGTTTGGGTGTATGTGACCAACTATATTGATCTGTGACCAAGTTTTTGTGGTGTAATGAGATTGGGGGACATGTGTTTGGGTGTATGTGACCAACTATATAGTTTTTTGTAGCTAACTATAATTTGTGATCAATAAATTTGGAAATCTGTGACCAACAAATTTTCTTAATTTGTGATCAATTAAAAATCTGTGACATATATATTTTTTCAATTGTGACCTCAAAATAATTTGTGACCAATTAATTTGATAAGTTGTGACCGAAAATTAAATTTTTAATTACTTAATAAGATATATGTGACATTGGAATCAGAGCAGTTATCGGAATTAAGCTGTGGCCAACGATCGCCGAAAAATAGTCGTCGGAGAACAGTCATCGATCGTCGGAGTATTCATCGGTACCGAAATAATCACCGAAGCAGTGGAGGTGGTGGTGGTGGTGGTGGTGGTGGTGGAGGTGGGGTTGGGGTGGGGTGGGTTAATTATATAAATATTATATTACAGTTAAATATTTAATTTAATAGATTAATTGTAAAATATAATTAATTAATTCATGGAAAACTCCGAGTTTTGTCCTGATTTTTTATTGTGTGAAAGATAATCCCTGACCTATGAATTTTTCCCATTATATAATGCTTGCTAAGTATTTATGCAATTACTTATAGCCAACTTATAGAATTCAAACATGCAATTTTATTGTTGGGCCAATTATGCAGTTTAATTCTTCGGTAATAATTTATTTACTTATATAACCATATTTAATTTTGCATATGTTAATCATTCATTTTTTGAATAATATATGGAATCGAGGACGTTTAAACTTTTAAATTATGCTCATATTTAGTTTGGATAAGTTAATTATTTTATGCAATTTATAATGTCTATGAGAATATTTGTGCATAATCCTAACTTGTTAGTTTATATTATGCTATTAGAATCTTTATCATATTGAGTTAATAATTTGTGCATAAAAGGATAATGTCTAGTGATCTGTATAATTTTAGTGTCCAACTCTTTTCTTATCGAGTCAAACACCAACATTCCTTGGACACTCCATATCATGGAGTTCAACAAACCATACACGGCGAAACTAGTTTGATGTGAAATGCCCCTTGATTATTATCTGATAATTTTCAATAATCGGCATCAAGATGCAAGAGAGAGGTTGGTAACCAACCGGTGGTTTTGCAAAGGACGAAATATATGAAACATATCACTACAGTGTTGGGTATTGGGAAGCAAGAGAACATAAAATTTGGGAATCATGCCTTCATATTTTTGGTGAAATAACTTTTTATCAGACTTTAAATTGAGAATAATTGCCTATTAAGTTTCCACTCTGCCATTTTGAAGTTCTGGTTGGTCATCCTACATCGCTTCCAAGGCGAAGAAGTAGGAGCACTTTAAAAATTACGGAATGACGTCCAAAACATAACCTATCGGGCATGTTCCAAAGGTACGTATTTTAGGTCACTGAATTGAATAGTGCTCGACTGGATTGAAGAGGTGCGTGTTCAAAGGTCTCTTGCTTGAGTCGTTAGACTAGAGTTGCCTGAATAGTACTTGACTAGATTGAAGATGTACGTGTTCAAAGATCTCTTGCTTGAGTGGTTAGATTAGATTGAATGGCTCAATGCAAAGTTTAGAAAAATAAGAAATATATAACAAAATTTGTCCATTGTTTTGTCATGTCATGTTATGTCCAGTTCAGTCCAATATAACTTGAAAGTTTGTAGGCTAGTCGCACAAGTTTTCTCGACTCCACATTCATATGCTGGAATTATTTCTTATTTATTCTTCAGGAAGAAGTATATGATTAAAAAGTAATGTACTAGTCTTTCTACCGCCTGAGATATAAACAGTTGTGGTCAGATAAGCCCTTAATCACGCAACCTTTACTAAAAGACATGACTCTGGATATGTTATGGTATGATCCAATTGTAAGATGTCTTGAGATTTCGAAAAAAGTGATGTTGTGTGGAGGTAGAGGTAGAATGTTTGTAATTCGTGAATTTCTTTTTAAATGTTGTATACGGACTAAATTGTGCTATTGGTTGTCAAACTTTGAAACGAATCATATTAGTATACAATCTTTTGAGCTTTCATTATAGTTGTATAATTAATGTAAATCGTTCATTAAATTACAATTATCTATGATTGCATGTCTAACTGTTAAGAATTTTAGATTGCAAAATAATGACGATAATGAAATAAATAAGAAGAAAATAAACACCAAAATTTACGTGAAAATCCAATACGGGAAAAAGTCATGGACAGATGAGAAAAAATCTACTATAATCAATAGTAATTGTGTTTACAATATCAAGATCTCAATACTCTCAATTAAAATCGGAATTAAAATACCTCGATGGCGCCGAGGCGCCCGAAAGGCGTCGGGTTCCCTGTTTTGTTTAGGGGCACCGGTGTCGCGGCGCAGCGGAGGGTATGCTGTCCTTTTTTTTTTTTTCTTTTCCCCTCCAAAGTGTTTTTCTTCATCTCAAAGTCATTTTCAAGCCAAACTCTCAATCCTTGATGAAATTTGATCTTCATTAATTTGGACTCTTAAAAATCCAAACTCCTTAGACTTCTTTTATTCTACCAAACCCAAATAACATGGAATTTGGATCACACCACAACAAATCTCCACATTGAAACAAATTCCATCACAAGGAATTCAAGACACATCTCCAAGTAAACACCATTCATCCTCTTCCAAACAAGCTCCAATGGACTAAATCAATGACAAACACCCACTAAGTTCAAGCAATGCTCAAACTTAGCAATATGAAGTGGTTTTGTCATCATATCAGTAGGATTATCCTTGGTATCAACCTTGCTCACTACAATATCACCACGAGCAATCACATCACGTACAAAATGATACATCACATCAATGTGCTTAGTCCTCTCGTGAAACATTTTATCCTTAGTCAAGAAAATTGCACTCTGACTATCACAGAATACTATAGACACCTGCAAGTCTTCACTGATTTCACCAATCAATCCTCTTAGCTACATAGCCTCCTTACATGCCTCTGTAATGGCCATGTATTCTGCTTCTGTTGTAGACAAAGCTACTGTATTTTGCAAAGTAGCTTTCCAGCTGATAGCACAACCTCCAAAAGTAAACACATACCATGTAAGTGATCTCCTCTTATCAAGATCCTGAGGCTGTAGCTTTGAGTTCCCTGTTTTGTTTAGGGACGCCGGTGTAGCGTCGGGCATGCTATTTTCCTTTTTTTTTTCTTTCCTGCTCCAAAGTGTTTTTCTTCATCTCAAAGTCCTTTTTCCAAACCAAACTCTCAATCATTGCTTTCATTTGATTTTCATTAATTTGTACTCTTAAAAACTCAAACTCCCTAGGCTTCTTTTATTCTACCAAACCCAAATAACATGAAATTTGGATCACACCACAACACTAACTTTATAAAATTAAGTTTTGCTTCTCAACTTGAACTAGTGTTCAAGGCCCCTATTTGATTTAGCTAAAAATTATATTTTTAGAAAATTTTAATAAAATATGAAATGTATGATTGAAAAGTTAATAAAAGTTGTGAGATTCATTGAAGTATAGTTGAAAATGATTTTGTAAAAAAATCAGTTTTGAAAAATGATCGTTGTATAGGGTCAAAATTTGAAGTTGTGAACCCTTTTTTCTTCGAGAGTTACATGACAATTTTAAAAAAAAAAAAAATAATTAGAAAAATTGGTAAGTCTTTTGAAGAACTATGCAACTATAATAAACTTAATCGAAAAAATCTTTACCGTTTAAATCATAATCTTCGTATTAAAAAAATAATTAAGAGTAGTGACAAACATGTCTAAATTAATTTGACTTTGACTTGGGACAAAGAGGCAATAACATCAATCTGTCCATGATCATAATTTAGTATTTTATTCAATTAATTTTTTATAGGTATACAACCATCTAATTATTTACAAGCTTATTTAATTTTTGATTAATTATAGGTAGTCAAAATCAATGGAGTCAATAATAAAACCCTAAAAAATAAAAAGTATATATTGGCTGTTGGAGGCACCAGCTAGCTGCTGCTGCCGCCTCCCTTGGTGGTTCAAAATGTTTTCTTTATTTTTAGCTTGATAAATCTTCATTTTTCATCATCTTCTTCCAACCAAAAATTCATACAATGGGTTTATCTCTTCCAAAATACATATGTATCAAAAATGAAAGAAAAAATTCTAGTGCCTTATGGCTTACAAAATTTCTAGGTACAAGAGCAACAACAAAAATGAATTACAACAATAGGAAGCAAAATTCTAAGGCCACAAGTGATTATGCATAAACATTAACATCACATACAATATATAAAGCAATAACATGTCAAATTAAATATCCTAACACCACCCAAACTAAAAAATGCATTTAAACTCGGATTTAAACAAAACTTTTAATCCTACTCAAGGTTTTCAATAACCATGGCTCTGATACCATTTGTTGGAAATGAGTATCTAATCCTCAAAATAAGAAATTAATTTTCCTTTGAAGATTAAACCCAAATGCATGGTGGATCTTAGAAAACCATTTGAGATCATTGGTGTTTTATTTTGAATCCTCACACATAAGGGTGAGATGATAACCTTAAAGGAGCTTTAGTTCATTACACTCTGTTATTATGTACAATATTGATCTCACTTAAGAAATAAGGTTGGACCAGTTGGAAATAGACATGTTTGGATCACATAACATGTAATTTCCATGCTACACTCCCATGATTGATCTATGTCATTTGGTTATATGGGTGTACGTGACCATTGATGGATTTAGTCACGTTAAATGTGACGAAAATCATTTTGATCCTATATCAATATGACTGATTGACGAGATTGTTTGAAATACCCATAATAATAATAATAATAATAATAATAATAATAATAATAATAATAATAGCAAAATTTTGAGTTCATAAGGTTGTGCACATTTGAAAGGTTACACATATGGCCCAGTGGGAGATTGTTGAAATATTCTAACATATTTGGGGCCACATGTAACATATTAAAATGTGTGTGCTATTATTTAAAGTATATTAGTCAATTAAAGTGATCCACTAAAGATGAATTTTGACTAATGGGTATTAGATTTCATGGAATTAAAGTGTAGAGACCGGAAGTTTGTTTTAAATTGTTGAGGTGCCGATTTAAAACAAATGAAAGATAATGAATGGTCATTATCTTATGAATATATGGGTTATGGTCCCCATTTGAGTGTGTTCTTCAAGATTTCTACATCCCCATCAATAGAAATCAAAATTGGAGTGAAGTTCACAAATCAAATTGGAAGATCGTGATCCATTCAGGCTAATAATCAAATTATCATGGATTCAGGTATGTTTTATGTTTCTGTTCATTTTTCAGATTTCAATATGGAGAATGGATCTAGGGATATTTTATGTAAGAAAAGGATTTGAATAAAGTATATGGATTGATTATTCCTTTTCGATTTTCTATCAGAGATAGCAGAAGAACCAGCTTCAATTTTGAAAGAGGAAATGCATGGAATTATTTATAAAGACTTTGTTATGTTGGAATCATTTACTGAAACTCATTTTCAATTTGAAGGTTCTTCATATTGCAAGTAGTTATTATTTCCCCATTTTGACATATAAATGAAGCGTTATTTAACATTTCATGTCACACATGACAACAATCAGCTATTTTCATTGATCTAAGATGTATCTCAACATATGGTCTTTTATTTTACTTGAGTTTCATAGTACCTCCTGCTTCTATGCCATGTAGGTCGTAGTTGGACAACAATTTATTGTCCCTTCCTACTCAAAGGTGTCTTTACTTCAGCAACCGGTCAAACAAGATAGCGATGAGGAGCTTGAATATGCTGACAATAGCAGTGGCGTTATAGGAATTCCATATAACTTCTAACTCTGTGAATATCTTTTGTCATACATTAGCATGGAACTGAATCCTTATAGATGTTAAATCTAATAGTTGGGTTCAAGTTGCAAAGATGCCTATATTCAATTAAATAACCTTTGTTTGACTTCCTCGTGAATCTTTTATATTTAAAAATGAAAAAAATATCACGGTTGAATCTACATGCAATGATATAATTGTCAAAACTTTCACTTTTTACCAATCCAATTGGCTTGCTGTATCCCATAAGGGGCGAATCCAGGAATTGGACTCAGCACGGGCGGAGACCGTTAACCGATGACCGTAAACGCTAAATCTTTATTGTCTGCTTCTAAATTTACCGATGTACATGCCACTAAATCTATAAATGTAAAACTCTGAAGTAAAGTACAGGAAAACAAAACAGATAAACTTTGAGCTACACCAAACTCCATTCGTGAAAATATGTAAATTCCAAAAATTTCAGAAAACGTGACCTCAAAATCTCTCATTTCCAAATCGAAACCTATAAATTGAACCTAAATCCAAATTAGATCTTTTCGTCAAAATTCCTAGCTCTCACCATCAGATTCAAATAGCTCACAAAAAAATAACAACAAAAAAAAAAAGAGGCATTTATTGATAAATGAAAAAACTCACCCTCTTTTGCATTAAAACTACCATAAAATTAAGGTGCCTCCGATTCTCAAATTTGGAGAGTCTTGAATTCTAAAGCTAATAGACAATTGGCACATTAAAGGGAAGAAATTGTGGGCCACAGACTCGCGACGCTTGCCTGCTCCAGCCGTCCAGCATCAGCGACGCCACCACAGCAGCCGGCGCAGCCTCCACTATCCTCCACTCCTCCTCAGCCCTCAAAAATTCAAAATAATTTCACCCAAATTTCACCCAAAGTCCCAAAGTTCTCGGCTTCTCTCCCCCCGTCGCCCCCCATAGAACTTGTCCAGAAGAAATTAGAAGGAATTTTGAATGGATTGGAGTCTTGGAGAGTTGGATTTGGACCCATCCCTTTCAACCGGCCATGGCCCATAGAGAATGGATTGGGCTAAAAATTGGGCCTTTTTTTAAAGAAAAATAAGGCCCACAATTTTTTCAAACTTCAGGCACCGGCAATAGCTGCAGCATGACCGGCGGTTCTTTCTTCTGTCATCTTCTTCTTCCTTGGCGGTGGCTCATGGCTGAAGTTTCCGGTGGACCCAGCACGGGCGGCCGCGGGGGCTGGCCAGGTGCTGGGTCCGCCCCTATAATCCCATCCTCTAAAAACGAAAACTTGGAATGCTTTGGATATGGGTACACGGAAAAAATTCATAAATTAGTGTACTAACATTAGGCGTTCTAATTACATCGCATGCAAATTTGACTGTTAGAAAGATAAAATAGTGGTGCATTTCAGAAAAAGAGTATATGTAAATAATCGTAAATCGTTGTTTTGTTCATTGCTCTGAATCAACAGCTCCCCAGGTAAGAAATTTTATATTGAATTTTTAATTTATTTGTTGGTTTTGAATTTTTTATTAGTAGAATGTTTGCTTTGATCGATCAGTTTCTTTAGGAATTTTCCTGCAATTGTTGTTTATTTGACTTTATTCAAAGTTAAAAATTTTATCCTGTGTCCTCTCAATTTGGGATTTTATTGTTTTGTGGTTTTATATAATTGCTCTTGGAATTTAATTGAAGTGGAGATTTGTTTGTTTAACTGAAAACTACTGTGTCACTCTCATTTAGCATTTAGGCAACATTTTTAATCAAGAAAAGTGATAAATATTGATATTCTTGTATATCCTTCGAGTGAATGTTTGGTACGCACTATTGCTAAGAACTTTACCAAATAATGAACAAGATTTTAGCTAATGAACTATTCAGAAAAATTGATTGGTCTGTTGGTACATGGATCATTTATTCACATGTATTGCTGTAGCTTTGAGATCAAGTAATGCCTTTGATTTCTCCTGTTTTGCCCTTTTGCTCTATAACTTGCTCGGAAGGAGTTTCTTATGGTGGAACAAAAAACTCTTTGTTGGAATCAAATTTTTAAAGAGATAGAACTTCTCTCTCTTCTCTCAAGTTTATTTAGCCCATGTTTCTAAGTCCCAAATTACAGTATGTGCAATTAGTTTCTCGAGCATTTACACAAAAGAAATGTTGTTGAACTTACATGGCTTAATCTTTAAAAAACTCAAATTTTTTGTTTCTTTCCAGGGAAGATTTTGAATACTTTGCAGACATTTGTTTCCAAAATTTTGGGGACAGAGTAAAATACTGGTGAGTTCTTATTTGGGTTTTTACAATAAATCTATTTTCTAGTTCCTATTTTGTTGATTTCCATAATGATTTATTTTCGTGGGTTATACAATTTTGGCAGCCTTTGCCTGAAGAGCAGCACAGAGGAATTTGTAGAACAGTGCATAAATGTGTTGGATTGCTTGACAATTGGAGTAAGGAAGCAAAGCAAAGGAGTTAGTGGGTACCTTATCAGCACCAGATGGCATAAGAATTTATGGCTTTTGGCTTGAATTACTGCTTAATTTAGAGGAGTATTATATTGGGAAATAATTACTTATTGTAGTAAATATGTGTGTTGTTCACTAGCTCTGTCTAATTCCAAAAAACATTAGTATGTAATTTTACCCTTACTCCACCACTTGTTTATGGAAATTGTTGCACGTTCTAGACCTTTGATAACAAATTTTATCAGCTATGCTCAGGAAATCCAAATTTTGTATTGATTCAAAAACTTGTAATGAAATTATCAATTTTTATGCAATTCCAAAATTTGTTCACAAAGTGTTATTTTCAATTTTGTCGGTCAATTATCATATATAACCTTAATAAAAAAAAAAAAAGTCTACGGCAACGTTGGAAAAACGCTGCAAAAAGGTTTACGGCAATGTTGAAAAGACGCTGCAAAAGGTCTACGGTAACATGGAAAAAAACGCTGCAAAAGGGTCTACCGCAACGTTTAAAAAACGCTGTAAAAGGGGCATACCGCAACGTTGAAAAAATGATGCAAAAGACTTTTTCGCAACGGTGAACAAACGCTGCAAAAGACTTCCCTCAACGGAAACATCGACCTTCGTAACACTTGGAAAAACGCTGCAAAAAGACTTTTGCAGTGTTTTTTGGCCGCTGCAAAAGCTCTTTTTTGGTGTAGTGATTTTTGAATTAAGCTACGTTAATTTGTAAAAGTTACGAATGAAATGTTTCTAGCTATATTTATGTAGTGTTGTTGTAAATGTTAAAAAACTTAATTAAGGAACCGAACCGAACCAAATCGACCCGAACGGAACCGAACCCGGACGGTTCCATAATTATATTTGGACCCGACGGTTTCATTTATTAAATACCAGAAAATTTCCGAACCGACCAACGAACAATACGTTTTTTAAAATTTTTCATTCAAATTAGTGACAAAAATAAAGACGGAACTCCGTTACTAATCATCGATGCAAATAATCCGTAGGTAATTGTGACGAAAAGATCCGTAGGTAATTTACAACAGATTATTTCCATCGCTATTCACCGACGGCTAATACTATCCGTCGCTCATTTTACCGACGGGGTGTTTACCGTCCGATTTACGGATGGGTGAATTCTGTCTCTAAAGGTCATCGCCAACGGATTTCTGGGCTTCATCAATGGATAATTCCGTCTCTGAAGCCGCATTTTTTTGTAGTTTTTTAATCATATAATTCCGCACGTTGGATCTAAAATAATCGATTAATTTAAAACTTTCACATTTAAATGTAAACTGAAATGACTCATTTACTTGAACCTATAAAATGCAACTTTAGCAACAGTTGTGCTAAATGGTATTATTGTTGATTTATTATCAATTTAATGAATTTGGTGATATGCCCGATGGCAAGACTCACCGACCAACAATTTAATTTCAAATGACTCATTTTTTTACGTTTTATGTTAGAAATTAAATTCATGCATCAAAGTGGTATGATACTAAAGTAGTATATGGATGTGACCTTTTTTCGATTTATTGACTTTTTTTGTTTTTCTCAATCGGTCGTACAAAATTAGACGCCCAAAAATCGTAGGTTTATTAATGGATATACGGAAAGTGACTTGGCTTAGAAAATTTTGGAAAGTGTTAGTGACTTGGCTCACTAACACATGGTGGGTTCCGACGGTCAGTTTAGTGTAATATTAGTTCGTGTGTCGTTGAGGTAAAATTGCTAATTTCTCGTAACTCTTTTGCTTTAATTAATGAAATGATTTTTTTTAAAAAAAATTACGATCTAAATATATCCTTTTCGAAATCGATTATTTTTTGAGGAAATTTTTAAATGGACCGTGGGCCGTCCAACTTTGAGTAGAGTTTCAACTGGGTCGATCATCTTATATTTTGTCCATTGGATCACCGAGCTTGTATTTGCTTATAAATTTAGCCGCTGGTCTTGAATTTGGCATAATTAGGTCACACAACTTCGACTTGCTTGCATATATGATCATTTTGTTTACTGTATCTTCTGTTTAATTAATGTAATATGTTGATTTGTACGTTAAAATTCTTGGATAGTTCATGTTTATGTTAACTTTACAAAATAATTAACATCATCCATGTAAAACATTTTAAAAATAACAAATTGACATACAAAATGTTTTTACATTCACCAGTATCAAAGTCTAAATAAGCATATTACGTGAGTGAGACTAACGATTACAAACAACTAAATATATTTGGAAGTAAATGAAAGTTGGCTTGATCAAATTGCACCAAATTAAAACGACTGATCCTAATGCAACTCCGTTAAAGTTCAGTGATCCGCCATCATGTTACAAGAATGTGCGCCATCACCAACAGAAATTTCCGTTGGTGAAGCCCAGATTTTCGTAGGTAAATGGGTTTTCTAACAGCAAA
>JAGHKM010000135.1:0-31172 GCA_019097785.1 Fraxinus excelsior
GGTGGCCACCGGTGTATTTAACCCAATGAATTAATGATACTTGGGTTGGTTATAAAGAAGTTGGACGGTAATTGTGGGTAATGGGCTGAGCGTTTTTAAGTGGGCTTGCACACCAAAAAAAAAAAATTGGGTTCAATAGGAAAAAAAAAATTGGATTTGGGCAGACCGGGCTACAGCCCGGTCTAGCCCCCCTCCCAAATCCGTCCTTGAGAACACATCACTATTGAATTCATCATCTATTTTGAGAGGTTAGTCATTACAAATTGTTAATAATTTTATGTTTATAGATTATTATTTTTTCGATATAAATACAATATTGTCAAATACAATGGGAGAAATTCTTTAAACTATTATTCATTGATTTGTTTGGTTTTTGAAATGTTTGTGGAGGATAAAAAAAAACTAATCTCATGTACAAAAATGAAAGATTTTCCATATTTAATGAAGTATTGAGTTATTTATTAATGAAAAGATATTTTCATGTGGTAGTTGAAAATTGATTATCACCATTATTGTTTTCAAGTTTTCCCGACAGCTCGTACAATTCATCTATGGAATAGTTCTGTTGAAATAGTTTTTTACGGATGCGATCTGTCGAACCCGACATTTACGAACTGTCGGGAAAGACAATTTAACTGTCGAATTCGACAGATGCAAACTGTTAACATATACTTGATTTCACCTTATACTACTCCACGAATTTCAATATTCGAAAGTTTCACATTCATATTATTAAATGTTGGCATATTTATTATGCGGAATACTTACCATTGCATTCTCAATGTTTCAGGTATGAGTAATACTAGAGGGGTGCCTCTAGCGAATCTATATTTCCCGTTCCACGAGAAGTGGATTAGGTTGTTCCGAATGAAATTACAAGTACTCATATTTTGCCACCCGTTGTGTGTCATCCTCCGGGAGACCACCCACTCGACGTAAGTAATCCAGATATGAGTCTACCACATGACTCAGGAAATGCACTTGATGCGGTCAAGTTGGTCATAATCGGACATGTTACCACCCAGTTGTAACACAACCGATGTAAAAAGGCTTCATCTCCAAAAGTCGTTGTTGTAGTATGTTAAATGTCCCTAACGACTTTGTACAATATGAACATGTCATCGTTTTATACTCAATATGATTTGCATGTGACCTTCGTACTCTTTATATTCGCAAGTTATCGTTTTCCAACTTGTATTAGTATTTCGAACTTACTTAACCATTCAACATCCATTAACCCGATAGTTCATATGTCGTTCCCGACAGATGGGACATGGTACAAAATGTAACTACACATGAAAATCCGACAGTTCAAATGTCGTTCCCGACATATTGTCTCTGTCGTTCTCGACAGTTGGGACATGGTACAAAATGTATCAACAAATGAAAACCCGATAGTTCAAATGTCGTTCCCGACAAATTGTCTCTGTTGTTCTCGATAGTTGATACAGACTACAAATTGTCTCTGTTGTTCCAAATTTTTCAATTCACAAATTCCTCAATTAATAAATTTTCAAATCCCTAAATTTACCAATTAACTAATTCACAATTTCCCTAATTCAAAAATTCACAAAAATAAACGTTGCGATGGACCATTTTGCAACGTTTTTTAAACGTTACGAAAAACTCTTTTGCAGCGTTTTTTAAACGTTGCGATAGACGTTTTGCAG
Organism: Fraxinus excelsior; assembly: GCA_019097785.1. Taxonomy (NCBI): domain Eukaryota; kingdom Viridiplantae; phylum Streptophyta; class Magnoliopsida; order Lamiales; family Oleaceae; genus Fraxinus; species Fraxinus excelsior. Next base: position 1,671 of record JAGHKM010000135.1, read on the forward strand.
CGTTTTTAAACCCTTTTTGTAGCTTTTTAAACCTTTTGCAATGTTTTTTTTTTTTTTTTTATACAGTTATATATTGACCCAAAAAATTTAAAATGATACTTTGTGCACAAATTTTGAAATTGCATAAAAATTAATAATTTCATTACAAATTTTTGAATCAATACAATATTAAAATGAAATACAACATAACCTATCTAAGAAGGAGTAAAGATTAAAGAGTTCATGTTGTATCCTCTATAAAGCTCGAAACTACAATAAACTATACAAACTACAAATTGCACAAAAAATGTTTGGAAATGGCAGAAGGAGATTTCCGTGTCTCTCTAAGACCCAGGCACCACCCTGTCAACACAAGCTTAACATATTAAACTAAAGCCACATCCAGATCGGCTCAAGGACGACTCGTATATCCAAAAATGTACAGATTACAGATCTCTTCCTTCAGTTCTACATTCTACTTTTCCAGACTTCTGCTTCTTTCTTCTAGATCGTCCTCATCATCCTGCACCAATAAAGATTAAAGCACAGTTTTGAGGTCTTGAGTAAAAAGGAAAAGAAACAGAAATAAATAAATAAAAGCAGACAAGAAACATGAAAGGAGAAAACAAACTCACATCACTGACTACAATGAATGTACAACTGCTTGGTAATGTATGAGAATGCTCTATCTGCTCTTTTCGATCATTTAGGACATGACAAGATGTAGATGGGGAATCAATATCATCTGTCGAGCCTATTGATAATTGATTAGAAAACCTTTCCATGGGCTCACAAACTTCAACTATCTCTACCTCAGATTCACTGTTGCTAAATGCCTTCCTTTCAGAACTTCCATAATTGATCACTATGTCACTGCCCTGTTAAAGAAGTAATTAGCATATAAAGATATTTGGTCCCTTGATAAGTTATGATGTAAGGTTAAGCCAAAGTTGTTCTAGAAAAGAAAATCATCGACTAAAAGGCCTGAGAACAACAATTAGCTACACTATGTTCCAAGACAAAAACTGCTCACACTACTAAGTGAATCATAAGAGGAACAGCATTGATCCACATGATGTGCAATTCTTTCGCTTTGCACCGCCAAAAGCTCTCTGATTATTTCAATTTCTGACTCCTCCGCAGTCAATTCAAGTTTCCAAGATATCTAATAAAATGCAACAGTTAAAAATGTCAATCTTCTATAGGAACGAAATGCAGTATAAACAAGCTTAACAATAAAAGTAAGATATCAATGGCACATGATTAAACTATGATCCAACCATGTCTCCACAGATAGTATTTTCAAGATACTATCCATCCAAATACAAAATCAATACAGTAGTTGAAGGTTTGACATGTCAAAAGTAAACATAATCCTTACCCTCATCAACAAATATTTATGCAGCGAATTTTAAAACCCAAAATTACAATTTCTATTTTCTACAGACCAAAACAAAATGTCTTTTAACATTGTGTGAAACTGATGAACAACTCTACAACAATTAACATATTACATACCTGATTAGCATCCAGCTCTTTAAGTTTCAAACGATGTCCAAGATGAGACCTACTATTTCCCCACCGGCAAACGCGGGGAAATCTCAGTGTGTTATCCAACGATTTTGGACGAGCAACGTGGACATGCTCGTACAACCATATCTATTCCACATTAACACAGAAAGGTTGAATTCTGAATTTGAGAGATCACATAATCATTATACCTAGTCATTAAGCAAAGGTACTTGAATAACAAAAACAATTTTTGCATAAACAAGGATGCAAATTCCAACATCCACCCTTTCTAGATTAGTTCATTTACAAAGAAAAGATGTTTAAAATACACCAAAACTGAAAAAAAATTAACTAATATATCCAAAAATGAAGTTGGGATGACACAGCGTATTATATTATCAAGTGCACGATTTGTGTACTTATATAGGGGAATTATAATTTCCAGGCAAATAATTACAGAAGCTAACTTCCAGGCAAGATTATGAGCGTCCTGAATACCGGTATTCATTCCTTAAAAAAGCAGCAGAGGGGATTTTAAGCATCTATTCGTATTTAACAATTTTTTATTTCCTATTTCAGCTGGCATGATAAGCTTTATGCTAAATGGGAAGGAAAGACCAAGCCATCTCTACCATTAGCCAGGATTAATTTCTTGTGGCTTTGAGAGAGTATTTTGTAGCATTTATTTTGCTTGTGGTCTCTGTTTGTAAAAGCTACCTACACATGATTGCACTTTCATAACTAACAAAAAGGTCAAATGGATTTCATATACCTCAAAAATAATGCCATCCAAGGCCATTGCATTACTGGCCTCTTCCACAGATCTCATCTCCACAAAAGCAAATTTCTTCTCATGGTTAATATAAACATTCACTACAGCATCTCCTGAAATGACAAGGAATAGTTTCTATGTCTCTTCATCAAGATAAACAAACAAGAATTTATAATTGCATGATGACTAACCAGGACCGGCGGTGTTTCCTCCAATTGCAGACATAACATGACTAAAATAGGTAGCCACAGACTGCAATATAAGCAACAAAAGCCAGTAGAAAAATAAAATTATGAGCAAGATGAAATAGCAAAATGAAACCAAACAAGAGGTACAGATTATAATGTTAAAATGGCATTCAGAATTTACCCAACTATATGTCAGTTAAGTTAATTGCAAAACAGTAGAACACAAGAACCGGCGGCAGCTCTTCTGTGGCCCTTTTTTTTATGATGAAGCTTGCACCGATGAACCCACTTGAAAGAAGAGCCAACACCAAGCCTTTCAGATTGTCTTGGGAAAAACCCATGTCTCAGATTTTGCTAAAATCTCTCTTTTTTCCGTTTTGAGATCCCTCCGACAGTCATTTGCTTGATTATGACGAGCCAAAATGGTGTTCAGTCGTGGACGGACGGCGCTGTTAGAAAGAGTGTAGGGAAATCGGAAAGGAAGGAAGGGGAAGGAAGGGAACCAGGGAAGAACCGAAGAAGTGTGGAATTGGATCCGGAACGGCGTCGACACGGCGTGAAGTCGGCTGGTTCGTTTTGGAGAGTTGAAGAGGCTAGGGTTGAGGAGAACCGAGAATGACAGATGAAAATGAAGCATTTAAAGGTTTATTAAAAATTGGCATCATTTTTTCTTTTGACAACGTTTGCTTCCTTTTTACTTTTCGCAACATTTATTAAACGTTGCGAAAAAATCTTTCGCAACGTTTATTAAACGTTGCGAAAAAGTGCCTTTCGCAACGTGTATGAAACGTTACGAAAAGTCTTACTTTTTGCAGCGTTTATTAAACGTTGCAAAAGGTTGACTTTTCGTAACGTTCCATAAACGTTGCGAAAGACACTTTTTTGCAACGTTTACTTACAAAATGTTGCTAAAGCTCAATTTTTGCACTTTTTTACAACATTCACTTATCAAAATGTTGCGATAGACCCCTTTAGCAACACTTAACTATTGAATGTTGCCTTTTATATGTTGCGAAAGCTTGTTTTTGGCGTAGTGTGATATAGGAACATTTTGGTTGTTATTACTTCTAGTAAATTACAATTTTGTTACATTGTTACTCCTACCGAATTTTTAATTTATTACTCTCTACGAATATATTTATTACTTTCTGTTGTTAAGACCTTTAATTTTGTTAAATTTGATTTATTATGGATTTTTAAAGATAATTGATGGTTTATTCTTAACATATTTTGTAATTTTATATTCTCTTACATATTTTATTGGTTTGTCTTGAAGTTTACTCAACATGCCTCAGGGCGCTTTGCTGTATACAAGTAAAACACATTGATACCCGATTATACCTTAATAAAAATTGAGCAAAACCATATCACACTTCCAAGAATATTAGTAACTATATGTGAACATTACCCCGATTATACCTTTATAAAAATTGAGCAAAATCATATTACGCTTCCAAGAATATTAGTAACTATATGCGAACATTACCCCTAAGAATTAATACAGAAATGGCAGGCCAATTCAATATGAAAAACATGAAATAAAATCTTCTAATTTTCATTTCCATCAGAATCAAACTGATAAACCCATGCAAACAGGTAAGAACAACTCTTTTATACATCCAAATCCATCAAGGAATGTAAACCTCGAGGATAACAAATCAGAAACTTACGGCAGCACTTTTCCATTTTAATGGCAAACTTGATCAGCCCTGCTTGTGAATTCATATGCAAACTACATGGGACACCCAAATATCATTTTGTCAATTTTTTAATGGAAATAAGTTATTTCTTACATTTTCAACACCAAAGAACATGCTCCCTACTCATAAAAACTTTGAAAGAGTGCAGATCTACAGTTAACAAAAGAAATAGAGAAACCTTATAATTGATTTCAACACCCATAAACAGTAAAAATCTAACAGAAATAGCATGATATATTGAATTCTAATTCAGAATAAGCAGAGTCAATAAACCAAAAACAAAACTTGGTATAAAAATTAAGGGAATACCGTAGCTGGCCACGTTGGAAACCCTTTCACCTTTGCAAGCACAAGATCACCAACCTTCCACTGTCGGTGATCGCAGCAGCAGTCGCCTTGCTGGAACCTTTTCTTCGGCTCAGCACCATAAAATTCCACCGAGACTCACCACTGCCCGTCAAATTAAAGTCATGAACTCCACAAAAACACCAATTTCACGGTACAATTTCGAGGGTTTTGCGGTACCGAAATTAACCACTTCTTCAGAGAAAGCGCGACCACACTTTCTACGTTTCCCAAAAAAAAATTGAGCATAAAAGCACACAGACATTGAAAGATCAAATCAAAATGCGTATGTATAACAATAGAGAGTGGGTATAAAACCCTAACCCTAATGGAGCAGAAGTGGGGGGATGGGTGTTCCGTGGAGAAAAGCTGTGCAAAAATAAGAAAATACTGACATTGAGTACAAATTTTAAATTTAGTCAAATCTCATTTAATGCTATACATATAAGGTATTTAAATTATGTAGAGGGGCAAAAATGTCCAAATTTGACAATTTTGGAAAAACCTAAAGAAAGTGACATTTTTGTAAATGTAAAGCCAAATATTGACATTTAGTGCAATTTCCTCTTTTTATAATATTTAAAGTAAATCATCACATCATCATATTAATTGCATTCAAATCAAACCCATCAAACATTAAATGCTCCTCAAAAGGTGCTATTAAGGGTAATTTGGACATTTTGAAGCAAAAAAGTGACATTTTTGCTCACATAAAGTGAAAATGACAATTTTTTTGGAAGTTTCAAATTTGGTGACATTTATGAAAATTCCCCATCAAATATTTAGAATTATGTCATCTATCCCAATTGAATTTCCTCGAAGTTGCTTAATTCTTTCTGTTTAGCTCTCTCTTTCTCTCTTAACCTTCAATGTTGCTTAGGACACTATATATTACGCTCGAGCAAAGGTTGATTGTTGCAATCTTCCTTTAATTCATCGAGAAGGGACGGGGAAGAGTGGCGTGATCTTCAACTAAATTCCTACAATTATAAGTGTCACAAACTCACAATGCAACGATCCGATGGCGTTGTGAGCACAAAACATTCATGTTCGATCCCTAATACTGATATAATCCATAACGTAGGAACCATCCACAAACCGATTCGAAAACGGTCCAAAGCATCTAAGAATACACCCACAACTCTCCTCAATGCCAACACAACCAATTTTCGTGCCCTGGTACAACAATTCACCGGCTGTCGAAGTGCAGGAGATTACAAAGGACCCATCACCTTGAACTTTGCAGTCCCACATAATGATTTTAATGAAACTTCGACTACTTCCCCACTTGGCAATACCCATAAAACTCATGAGCAACACCAGAGCTACCAGCATCAACTCAGACACGAGAAATTTCATGAAGATCAAGCAGGTTTCTTTTCAAACGACACCAAAGTTGTTAGTGATGATGCATTTCTGTCAACTTTCAGCAACCCTACTTCGGAGGAGTTGACTTTAGACGAATTTGATTTTGACAACATTCTTTTTCGAGATCTTCCTGGAGATTATTCCTCATCCGGAACCATGATTAATGATGATTTTTTGGGATATTAAGGTTAAGGTTTTTGTGAATGTTGATTATGTTTTGTTGTATAGATATCTACGCTAAATTTCTTTCTCCAGTTTGTTTTTTGTACGAGTATAACCATACATATGGACATTATTATTTAGTATTTACCTAGCCTATGAATTATCCATTTCTTTAAGATTCTTACTTGGCTTCAGAAGAGAATCAACTGGTTAAATGGTTAGGATTGTTATATCATATTACAAACCAATTTTAGTTTTTGGACATTTCAAAATGTATAAGTGGATTCTCATTTATGGGGTTAAATTATTGCAGAGAAAATACTTTTTTTGAATCAACCCAGAGGGGTCTATATGATTAGGTGGTAGGGTTATGCATGAGCCACAGTTATTCACTTAATGGACTTTAGAAGCGAGTTAGAATGGATTTTGCTACTAGAGAATGAGGGCGAATCTAGCAGTTTCGTTCAGCTAGGGCAGAGTCGCGTTGACCGTTGACAATCAACGATCGAAGTAGCCGAAAATATAATTCGATGCATATATAAATGCACTAAAACGTAAAAAAGTATATACATAAGTTAATACATTTTTGGATATCTCAAGAGCTATAAGCTCAGCTATACCCGTCCCAGCCTTCAAAAAAATAAGAACTGAAGTCAGAAAACGACCAGAAATTGAAATAATGGATGCACGGTGAAATTAACAAAAAGCATATAAACTTTTAGTTCTCATTTTGATAGGAAACAATATAGCATTCTACATAATGGTTCACACAATTGACACATGGTTGGCCCGGCTCTATTGGTGGGCCCGGCAACCCTCCTATAAGGGCCAACCATGTGGCAATTGTGTGAACCATTATGTACACTTTTATGTACTCATAGCATTATTCAACTATGAAGGTCTACAAAAGAAAAAGAAAAAGAAATTTTTTTTCCACCAAATAACACTTCTAATAAATTTAATTGAACACAAGATGAGTTGTATACTGTACTTAGCAAGTAGCTCAAAGGCATTGTGGTTTGTGAAATCTCCAAACAAGAAAAGTATGACAAAAATTCAGGTTTAGGCAGCAAAGTGCACAAATTTCTGTATGCAAAAAATTCATTATACCGTCCACCGAGTCACCGTCTCACCGACCAGTACCACCGTCCTCCACTCCTCCGTGACCGTGACTCCGTCCACCTATCAATTTCGCCCTCGTCACTCACTCACTCACTCGTCAGTGGTCTCCCCCTCTCAGTCGGAACCATGGTTAATTGGATTAGGTTAAATTGGTTTTGTTGTGGAATGTGGGCTAATATGATGGACTTACAAATTTCAATGGAAAAAGTTCATATTTAAGGTGTATTCTTTTGCTCTTCTGAATTTTTATGCTGTGTTTAGGTTACTAGAAAGCAACCCTACAAGATAAAGAATGATTAAGATAACTTTTACACACTACAAAACAAGATTACATGTAATCGTGAACGACAAAATGAGAACATGATAATGCATAATTAATGCTGATATCGAAATTGAAGTTTTAATGTGTGCCATAACAATATTTTAAAGCAACTCAAAATCTTACAAACTGTAATAGCAGATCCAATATAAAATATGCTGGAAGAAAATATAAATTTAGGTGCAGCAAAGAATCTTGACGGCATAGGCATTCTCTAAATGTAATATGGAAGTCTTGGACTCTCAGGATGTTCTTTACAATAGTAAAATCGCGTTGGCATATCTTCATACAGTTTGGCTAGTTCTTCCTGCTTAGACACCTTATCAGTAGTCTTGTGCATTTCTTTTTTGTGTGGAGATTTAATTTTGTTGATCGAATCTTTATCCTCCACATTTTTTGTGTTCTTAGGTTTTTTCTCTTTGCCTTCTGTAGATAGTCGCTCGTAGGATACAACTTCTGCCTTTTTTGCTATTTTTGAATAAATAAGTTTGAGGATTGTATCTGCCATCACTGTTCCTGAGACGGATACAAGATTTTCTTCTGTATTTATAGTGTGTGAAGAGATACCTAGTACACACAAAAACATTCTTCTTACAAAATCAAGAATAGATTGAAATTATGCAAAAGATAAAAATAAACATAAAACCCTAAACAAAATGAGCAAGAACTCGAGCAAACTGTAGATGTATTGAAAATATTAATTACTTGTGAGTTTGAACAATGCTTTCTCCAGTTTCTTTGGACATGCTTCACAGCAATTGAGATTCACTTTCAGTACAATCTTCTGCAATAAAGTAACAAATCGATATGAAGGTATAAACTATAGAAACATAGAATATAATGCACATTACAGTGTCGTGAGGCTGATTTTCCATTGGAAGAAATTTGAAGAAGAAGATAATAATAAAAGTTTCAGTGGGCTGAATTGTTCGAGAGAAATTATGTATGTTACCTTCAATTCCAAATTCAAAATTAGAAAAAAATATTGGTCTTACCATTATATACATGGTAACAAACTATAATCATTGAATTGTGAAAATTTGAATGGTTATTTTAGAAAATAAACAATAAGTTCAAAGATGACAGAAAAATAGATTACATTATAATTAATTCACCTAAATGGTAGGTGTAATTAAATACTGCAAAATTGTAATTACCATATGCAGATGGTAAATGCAATTTTTTGTTTTCTTATTGCACAAAAAAATATTGACATCATTATAAGTGGTATTACTCTATTTTATGTTTCTTATTTGGAATTTGTTTGGAAAATTCGATACTATATATATAAATTAAAAATGTCATTTTGATTAATATATACTAATTTCCTTACTATTCTCTTCCTAAATCACATACTATCTGTGCACATTACAATTTTTTTAATAGTACCGTACGTTTTTTTACATTCAATTAAGATGAACTTTCAATTTGCACTATACTATAATTTTTTAGAGTATTAATTTCATAGGAGTCGCAACTATATTGCTATGAGCACCAGTGCTCATCTTATCCTAAGAACCAATGATGTGTTAAAAAAACAAAAGTTTTTGGGGAAAAAATAAACCATCCAAATCACGCCCAAACAAGAAAATAAGAGAACAAGAAAAAAAAAAGGGCAAAAAACTCGCAAGGGTGACTGTATGTAGAGAGAAGGGGGAGGTTTTAGAGAGAGAAGGGGGGTGTGTCCCATGAATTTCCAATCAATGAATAAATTAATTGACCATTTACTAGTTTAAACTTTAAATTCATCCTAAAGGTTCAACTTAGTCAAGAAAGTAAGCTGTCCCATTAGTTTCTCTTGCCCTTTTCTCATCCTTCCCCAATCCCCACCGAAGAAAAAAAACGATAAAAAAGAGACCAAAAACAATGATGGAAGTGGTGATTATGCCACACAGTGGGTGATATCATACAATCTAAAATAAAAAACTGAGGAGCAATAAAGTTGAGCTATAGCATCATCAAAGCCAAACTGTTATGATACCCAACATATTTACATCTATGCATGACTCAGATAATCCTTCAAATATTAAAACATTTACTATTACTCTAGCCCATCCAATCTCTAATTCGAGAATTAACCGCTGGCCAGAGTATTAGTCCATGTATTCTTTCATTCAAGTTTCTGATTTTTCATCATAATTTGCACATGTCAAAAACACAAAACAAGGCCAAAATTCATATAACAAACCAAAACAACATGCATCCATCTAAATATGCAATTCATCATTTTTTTTTCCTTGAAAATGATTTTAGGAAGGTCCAAAACTTACAAAAGGATCGCCCATTTCTACAGCTTTTTCTGCTTCTTCCACAGTACTTATCGTCACAAACTCAAACCCTCGACTCCGATATCGTAAATAACCTGCAACTCACATATAGCCAGCGTTAAATAATCCCTAAAAAGTCCAAGCTTTTCAATCAAAACCAGACGTATAAAACAATCTTCTCTAACCAAAAGCAATTAAAATAAGAAGTATTTTAAATCCCTCAGAAACTTAAACAACACCAGCCTGCTCAAAAAGCTGAGCCAGCTTCTCACTGACCTGGAGTCGCCCCAGTGCCGTTACTGCCGTACGCCCTTAAACTGTGGAGGGAAGTGAAGAGTTGAAGACGGGAAGTGTTAGGTTAATTTAAAAACAAAAAAATGGACCCTAAAAATTCTGGGCTGAGGCGGAGGCCTCTAGGGCCACTCAGGTCCGGCCCTGGGCTGGCCAAATAAAACAGAAAAATTATCTATTCCCTACTTTGATAAAAAGTGAAATCTGCTTTGAGTTTATTTATGGTGTCTTTCCATACTTCCACCGGCAGTTAAACTTGTGGAGGATGAAGCTACAAAGAAGTCGAAAGCAGGGGCGGAGCCAGGAATTCATCATACGGGGGGCTAAAATTTTTAAAACGTAATGTACGAATAAAATTTATATATAACAAGAAAAATTGTAATACAATGTTACCTATTATCATAGGTTAATTTGCTATTGGCTAAATTTCCAAACTAACTTTTCCATTTTAGCAACTAACAGCCATTCAATTTCAAATTATTCAATGGAGATTGGGGTATAATTATAAATTTTTTAATGGGCTAAGATAAGTGGGCTACTGGGTTGTAATTGGTGGGCTAAATTGGGCTTTAAACAATTTTATTTTATTTTTACATAGGCTGGGGTTGGGCAAGGGTGGGCTACAGCCCACCCCTGTCTCCCTGAGTCGAAAGGATTTGCTTTTATTCAATATGCTTCACAAGAAGATGCGATGCTAGCTCTAGAAAGCATGGATCACAAGGTTTTACATTCTTATTTCTGTTTTCTGTTAAGTATTCAATGCATATTTATTTTGAGTTTGAGAACTCTATTTTTTTAAATATTTCCTTCTCCTGTTAGTACTTTGATGGCAGGGTACTATAGTAGCCCACCCTTGCCCAACCCCAGCCTATGTAAAAAAAAAATTGTTTAAAGCCCAATTTAGCCCACCAATTACAACCCAGTAGCCCACTTATCTTAGCCCATTAAAAAATTGAAAACCCAAATTAGAAGCCCGGGTCAACCCAAACCCTCCAGCCCCGTCTTTCTTCTTCCCTCGCTCAATTGAATCCCAATTTTTTCGAAACCCTCTCTCACGAACTGTCCGAAATCGCAGCGCCGCAGCAAAACGATCTATGTCGCTCTCTCAAACCCGATTCCCCGAAACGCCCAATTCCCAAACCCTCTAACTCCTGACAACCTGTCCACCGTCCGCCGAACTTTGAACGCCATTACGCCATTTGTGAGAAAGGCGTTCTCACAGAGTCACGGACCTGGGACCTCACGATTCAATTTAATAAATCTGGTAAGTCACGGACCCGCAACGCAACTAGGCAGCTAGCCCCAACCCCCCAATGCCCCATGTTCTGATGTTCTTCACTTCTTCTTCTTCAATCTTCACTATTCAGTCTTCAATTGTTCATTTGTGTTTAATTTCGCTTTGTGTGTGCAGGGCAGTCTGCAGTGAAGACTGTGAAGTCGTGACTTGTGAGGCCCCTTGTGTGTGCAGTCTTCATTGCTTCTTCAGGCTTCAAACAGCGCTTCACCGCTTCAGGCTTCAGGGGCAGTGAGGTATGTTTCATGTTTGTGAATTGTGATTGTGAATCAATAAATTGTGGCCTTTAAATGGTGTGTGCAAATTGCAACGCAGTTAGAATGTTAGATGAAATTATGGAAAATTTCTTTCAGTGATATTTGATAAATTGGGCATTAAATGTGTGTAGTGTGTACTGTGTAGAGTGTAGTGCAGTGCAGAGGAGCTGCAACAGCTGCTAATTGGCACTTGCTAAAATTTATAATTATACTCCATTGAATAATTTGAAATTGAAGGGCTGTTAGTTGCTAAAATGGAAAAGTTAGTTTGGAAATTTAGCCAATAGCAAATTAACCTATGATAATAGGTAACATTGTATTACAATTTTTCTTGTTATATATAAATTTTATTCGTACATTACGTTTTAAAAATTTTAGCCCCCCGTATGATGAATTCCTGGCTCCGCCCCTGCTTTCGACTTCTTTGTAGCTTCATCCTTCACAAGTTTAACTGCCAGTCGAAGTATGGAAAGACACCATAAATAAACTCAAAGCAGATTTCACTTTTTTATCAAAGTAGAGAATAGATAATTTTTTTATTTTTCGTTTTATTTGGCCAGCCCAGGGCCGGACCTGAGTGGCCCTAGAGGCCTCCGCCTCAGCCCAGAATTTTTAGGGTCCATTTTTTTGTTTTTAAATTAACCTAACACTTCCCGTCTTCAACTCTTCACTTCCCTCCACAGTTTAAGGGCGTACGGCAGTAACGGCACTGGGGCGACTCCAGGTCAGTGAGAAGCTGGCTCAGCTTTTTGAGCATGCTGGTGTTGTTTAAGTTTCTGAGGGATTTAAAATACTTCTTATTTTAATTGCTTTTGGTTAGAGAAGATTGTTTTATATGTCTGGTTTTGATTGAAAAGTTTGGACTTTTTAGGGATTATTTAACGCTGGCTATATGTGAGTTGCAGGTTATTTACGATATCGGAGTCGAGGGTTTGAGTTTGTGACGATAAGTACTGTGGAAGAAGCAGAAAAAGCTGTAGAAATGGGCGATCCTTTTGTAAGTTTTGGACCTTCCTAAAATCATTTTCAAGGAAAAAAAAATGATGAATTGCATATTTAGATGGATGCATGTTGTTTTGGTTTGTTATATGAATTTTGGCCTTGTTTTGTGTTTTTGACATGTGCAAATTATGATGAAAAATCAGAAACTTGAATGAAAGAATACATGGACTAATACTCTGGCCAGCGGTTAATTCTCGAATTAGAGATTGGATGGGCTAGAGTAATAGTAAATGTTTTAATATTTGACGAAGGATTATCTGAGTCATGTCTAGATGTAAATAGGTTGGGTATCATAACAGTTTCGCTTTGATGATGATATAGCTCAGCTTTATTGCTCCTCAGTTTTTTTTTTTAGATTGTATGATATCACCCACTGTGTGGCATAATCACCACTTCCATCATTGTTTTTGGTCTCTTTTTTATCGTTTTTTTTCTTCGGTGGGGATTGGGGAAGGATGAGAAAAGGGCAAGAGAAACTAATGGGACAGCTTACTTTCTTGACTAAGTTGAACCTTTAGGATGAATTTAAAGTTTAAACTAGTAAATGGTCAATTAATTTATTCATTGATTGGAAATTCATGGGACACACCCCCTTCTCTCTCTAAAACCTCCCCCTTCTCTCTACATACAGTCACCCTTGCGAGTTTTTTGCCCTTTTTTTTTCTTGTTCTCTTATTTTCTTGTTTGGGCGTGATTTGGATGGTTTATTTTTTCCCCCAAAAACTTTTGTTTTTTTAACACATCATTGGTTCTTAGGATAAGATGAGCACGGGTGCTCATAGCAATATAGTTGCGACTCCTATGAAATTAATACTCTAAAAAATTATAGCATAGTGCAAATTGAAAGTTCATCTTAATTGAATGTAAAAAAAACGTACAGTACTATTAAAAAAATTTTAATGTGCACAGATAGTATGTGATTTAGGAAGAGAATAGTAAGGAAATTAGTATATATTAATCAAAATGGCATTTTTAATTTATATATATAGTATCGAATTTTCCAAACAAATTCCAAATAAGAAACATAAAATAGAGTAATACCACTTATAATGATGTCAATATTTTTTTGTGCAATAAGAAAACAAAAAATTGCATTTACCATCTGCATATGGTAATTACAATTTTGCAGTATTTAATTACACCTACCATTTAGGTGAATTAATTATAATGTAATCTATTTTTCTGTCATCTTTGAACTTATTGTTTATTTTCTAAAATAACCATTCAAATTTTCATAATTCAATTATTATAGTTTGTTACCATGTATATAATGGTAAGACCAATATTTTTTTTCTAATTTTGAATTTAGAATTTAAGGTAACATACATAATTTCTCTCGAACAATTCAGCCAACTGAAACTTTTATTATTATCTTCTTCTTCAAATTTCTTCCAATGGAAAATCAGCCTCACGACACTGTAATGTGCATTATATTCTATGTTTCTATAGTTTATACCTTCATATCGATTTGTTACTTTATTGCAGAAGATTGTACTGAAAGTGAATCTCAATTGCTGTGAAGCATGTCCAAAGAAACTGGAGAAAGCATTGTTCAAACTCACAAGTAATTAATATTTTCAATACATCTACAGTTTGCTCGAGTTCTTGCTCATTTTGTTTAGGGTTTTATGTCTATTTTTATCTTTTGCATAATTTCAATCTATTCTTGATTTTGTAAGAAGAATGTTTTTGTGTGTACTAGGTATCTCTTCACACACTATAAATACAGAAGAAAATCTTATATCCGTCTCAGGAACAGTGATGGCAGATACAATCCTCAAACTTATTTATGCAAAAATAGCAAAAAAGGCAGAAGTTGTATCCTACGAGCGACTATCTACAGAAGACAAAGAGAAAAAACCTAAGAACACAAAAAATGTGGAGGATAAAGATTCGATCAACAAAATTAAATCTCCACACAAAAAAGAAATGCACAAGACTACTGATAAGGTGTCTAAGCAGGAAGAACTAGCCAAACTGTATGAAGATATGCCAACGCGATTTTACTATTGTAAAGAACATCCTGAGAGTCCAAGACTTCCATATTACATTTAGAGAATGCCTATGCCGTCAAGATTCTTTGCTGCACCTAAATTTATATTTTCTTCCAGCATATTTTATATTGGATCTGCTATTACAGTTTGTAAGATTTTGAGTTGCTTTAAAATATTGTTATGGCACACATTAAAACTTCAATTTCGATATCAGCATTAATTATGCATTATCATGTTCTCATTTTGTCGTTCACGATTACATGTAATCTTGTTTTGTAGTGTGTAAAAGTTATCTTAATCATTCTTTATCTTGTAGGGTTGCTTTCTAGTAACCTAAACACAGCATAAAAATTCAGAAGAGCAAAAGAATACACATTAAATATGAACTTTTTCCATTGAAATTTGTAAGTCCATCATATTAGCCCACATTCCACAACAAAACCAATTTAACCTAATCCAATTAACCATGGTTCCGACTGAGAGGGGGAGACCACTGACGAGTGAGTGAGTGAGTGAGTGACGAGGGCGAAATTGATAGGTGGACGGAGTCACGGTCACGGAGGAGTGGAGGACGGTGGTACTGGTCGGTGAGACGGTGACTCGGTGGACGGTATAATGAATTTTTTGCATACAGAAATTTGTGCACTTTGCTGCCTAAACCTGAATTTTTGTCATACTTTTCTTGTTTGGAGATTTCGCAAACCACAATGCCTTTGAGCTACTTGCTAAGTACAGTATACAACTCATCTTGTGTTCAATTATGTCAGCTAAATTTATTAGAAGTGTTATTTGGTGGAAAAAAATTTCTTTTTCTTTTTCTTTTGTAGACCTTCATAGTTGAATAATGCTATGAGTACATAAAAGTGTACATAATGGTTCACACAATTGCCACATGGTTGGCCCCTACTGGAGGGTTGCCGCTCCGACAACCCTCCAGTAGGGGCCAACCATGTGGCAATTGTGTGAATCATTATGTAGAAGGCTATATTGTTTCCTATCAAAATGAGAACTAAAAGTTTATATGCTTTTTGTTAATTTCACCGTGCATCCATTATTTCAATTTCTGGTTGTTTTCTGACTTCAGTTCTTATTTTTTTGAAGGCTGGGACGGGTATAGCTGAGCTTATAGCTCTTGAGATATCCAAAAATGTATTAACTTATGTATATACTTTTTTACGTTTTAGTGCATTTATATATGTATCGAATTACATTTTCGGCTACTTCGATCGTTGATTGTCAACGGTCAACGCGACTCTACCCTAGCTGAACGAAACTGCTAGATTCGCCCTCATTCTCTAGTAGCAAAATCCATTCTAACTCGCTTCTAAAGTCCATTAAGTGAATAACTGTGGCTCATGCATAACCCTACCACCTAATCATATAGACCCCTCTGGGTCGATTCAAAAAAAGTATTTTCTCTGCAATAATTTAACCCCATAAATGAGAATCCACTTATACATTTTGAAATGTCCAAAAACTAAAATTGGTTTGTAATATGATATAACAATCCTAACCATTTAACCAGTTGATTCTCTTCTGAAGCCAAGTAAGAATCTTAAAGAAATGGATAATTCATAGGCTAGGTAAATACTAAATAATAATGTCCATATGTATGGTTATACTCGTACAAAAAACAAACTGGAGAAAGAAATTTAGCGTAGATATCTATACAACAAAACATAATCAACATTCACAAAAACCTTAACCTTAATATCCCAAAAAATCATCATTAATCATGGTTCCGGATGAGGAATAATCTCCAGGAAGATCTCGAAAAAGAATGTTGTCAAAATCAAATTCGTCTAAAGTCAACTCCTTCGAAGTAGGGTTGCTGAAAGTTGACAGAAATGCATCATCACTAACAACTTTGGTGTCGTTTGAAAAGAAACCTGCTTGATCTTCATGAAATTTCTCGTGTCTGAGTTGATGCTGGTAGCTCTGGTGTTGCTCATGAGTTTTATGGGTATTGCCAAGTGGGGAAGTAGTCGAAGTTTCATTAAAATCATTATGTGGGACTGCAAAGTTCAAGGTGATGGGTCCTTTGTAACCTCCTGCACTTCGACAGCCGGTGATTTGTTGTACCAGGGCACGAAAATTGGTTGTGTTGGCATTGAGGAGAGTTGTGGGTGTATTCTTAGATGCTTTGGACCGTTTTCGAATCGGTTTGTGGATGGTTCCTACGTTATGAATTATATCAGTATTAGGGATCGAACATGAATGTTTTGTGCTCACAACGCCATCGGATCGTTGCATTGTGAGTTTGTGACACTTATAATTGTAGGAATTTAGTTGAAGATCACGCCACTCTTCCCCGTCCCTTCTCGATGAATTAAAGGAAGATTGCAACAATCAACCTTTGCTCGAGCGTAATATATAGTGTCCTAAGCAACATTGAAGGTTAAGAGAGAGAGAGAGAGCTAAACAGAAAGAATTAAGCAACTTCGAGGAAATTCAATTGAATTAAATTAAAGTAAGGAGATAGATGACATAATTCTAAATATTTGATTAAATTATCCTTTGACTTGTCTTTTTTTAAGAGGGGACAAGGTGGTTTTGGCCTCTTCCACCAGAGACTTTTGACTGTGTAGGAGAATAGTGTTAAACTTCAAATGTGTGTTTTCGGGAGAAGAATTTGAAAGCTATATTATCGACAAGCTTGCTACTTTGTATGTGAAAATTGACATTATTTGAACCCTATCAATATTTCACGCATAAGTTGAGATTTGTTGTCACAAATTTGTTTTTCCTTAATTGTCCCTTAATACATTTTAACATAACAGAAGCATATAAGAAAGAACAAAAATTGTACATGAATAATATTCAAACTTATTGATTCATTCACTAATGTCAAGAAAGAGTACAATTGGGAGAAAATTTCTCGCCAAATTTTATTTCATCAAAAAATTGACTGCTTACATCCTTATTTAAATTTAGATAACGATAATGACGAAAATTAAAAGCTCTAATCTTCAGTATCAATCCACGAACAAAATTGAATTCTAAATTTATTTACTAAAATGAAATTCATGAAATCTTCTTCTTTCTCTACCACATCACATTTTTACACCTTGACACAATGTTGATTTTTTTCATTTGCTAAGAATAATTGACGAGGCCAATTAATTGTTTTTCCAACTCTAATCCCAATGTTTTGTAACATGTAGACTGGTCTACAAGTCACATATACTCACAAATGCAGGGGTGGGTTATTTTTTCATTTTTATACATATGGGCCCCACACATATGTGAGTGGGGGTAAAACTTGTGAAAATTTCTTCCGTACATATGGATTAATCCAAATTTTATGGCTAGAAGATATGATTAACAATGAAATCCAAATTTGAAATTGTAAACGTTGACTGTTGAATATTTGACCAAGTAATTCGACAATTCACTCAACAACAATCACGAGTATGCAAAAATAGGCCAAGTACAAGACAGATTTTACTTTAAATTCAACAAAAAAGAGTGTACTTTTTGAAAAAGTTCTCCCATTCTCCCAAGCAAAGTGGTAAATGTACTCTAGTTTGACATTTGATGCAGTGTTAAAAAAAAATGGTAGGAAAAATTGTTTATTTTTTAAAAAATATTCAATGGCGTGTTACCACGTGATACAATATAAAAGATGATGTACATGTACCATAATTGTTCTTCTAAACCTCTAAACTTGCCTTCACATTAATCTCTTGATTAGTCATCGATAACTCGATTAATAATCTCCCATATGCCATACCCAAGAAGAAGAAGAAAAGAAATAAAAATGTTGAAATCGCTGTCGGATAGGGATGGCAATGGTTCGGTTCTGGGTCGGTTCGGCCAAAACCATAACCGCACCACCAAATTTTTGGTCATACCATAACCGCACCATAACCACGTAAATCGGTTCGGTTCGGTTCATATCTCGGTTCGATTCGATTCGGTTCGGTTAATAACCACGAAAATGAATTATTTTTTATAAGTCCAAACTCCAAATGTCAAATTGAGAAAAATTATGAAGAAAAGCCAATAAAAACAATACTAAGCAAATTTAACAAACAATATCCCAAAAGAAAATGCAAACATCCCAACTTCCAAAAGGAAAAATTCGAATTTAACAAAGTTCGGTTGCCCCATTCAGTTGGTTTTGAATACCTTTTATTAGCTTCTTCCACTAGATTAAACTAGATTGACCTGTTGGTGCCTGAGGAAGAGGAGCAATTGATCCCGAGCCCAAGAAAAAGAGTTACATTTGATACAAAAGTCACAACATTCACCCATGTTTCCATCTATGAAAGCACTGATTCTCTACTAGAGAACAATAGATCCGTTGAGAAAGATGGGGAGGAATATTTAGAAAGGGCTCAACGACCCCAATCGCATTTCGATATGCTACAGGTTTCATAAAGCGTCTAAGCAAGATACAGCAGATATTTTTGACCATATTGACAAGTTGAAAGTATATCATCAGATGGATTTGACTATATCCATTTCCAGACCCTGAACTTGTGAAAACTCCCCAGATAACATAATTAGAGGAAGGTGTCAACTAGTATAGAAACATATTTTAAGTCAGGCCCCCGTTTTTATCCAGGTCAGTCCTTAGAAATGAAACTTAGCACCAAGTTTCAAAATATTGTGTTTTGAACATAAAGGTTTATTTAAACTTTCTATACCAGGAGTAGATAAATACAGGAAGGAAAAATGGATTCATATTATTTCAACTACTTCAGAGCACATAAGTCCTCAAATATCTAGGGATTTGTTCTACTCATTTTCTACTCAAATATCTAGGCTTATATTGATATCTTTAACAAATTTACATTTTTACTTCTTCACTATGGTAAACCATTAACCTGAGTGAGTGAGTGTTCCCCCAACAAAAAGAAAGAAAAGAAGAAGAAGAAACAACTCAGCATTCTTATAAAATCAACTGTAAGGAAAATGTAAAACTAAGAAACCTTTTGTACAGTAGCAACGACCGGGTCTTTTGTAATTTCTTTCTCGGTAAGGGTTTAAGTTTGGTCTTTGGCTTTAACTTCAACGGTTCAACCCAGGCTGTCGGCGCGGCGGATTTGAGACAGAGAGTTGAGAGACAGAGAGTGGAGACTAATTAGTGGGCAAGGGTTTTCACTACGGGTTAACGGGTATGATATAATGACATTGAATTGGGCTACTGGGCATGGGCTTGGGGGTTGGTTATTGTGTTAAGGTTAAAGGCTTAGTTAATATTAATTGGGCCAGAATTTTGGGAAGCCCAAAAAAAATTGCCCAATTAATTTTGAAAAATAATAATGGAATGACTAATGTCCAATTTTTTATTTTTTTTTTTATTATTTTTTTTAACGGGTAATCGGTTCGGTTCACCATAACTAAATACCATACCCGCCCCTAAATGAAGCGGTTCATTAAAATCAAAACCATAACCGCCCCATTGCACCATCGGTTCGATTTTTTTCGCCCCATTCGGTTCGGTTAACCGCGGTTTTCGGTTTTCACGGTTCAAATTGCCATCCCTACTGTCGGACAAGGATAGCACACCTACTACGCATTAGTTAATGTTAGGGACAAAAGATATGCGTGTTGAAAAAATAAAAATATTTCTAATTTTGATCAATTATTACGGGAAGTTTGAGGAAATTCGGACTCACAATGCTTGACATATGACTCTAATTATGTGAACACATTTTTGTTAATTAATTTCCAGATGTTTACTTGTTTTGTTGGGGGGTTTCGCCTTAACTACTGGATGTAATTTAATTATCCCTATACCTTAAAAGAGTCTTATTCCCATTTACTATTCATAGTTGAGTACCTCCCTTTCCCACTTAATCCCTTTAGATACTGTTCATTATCCAGTTTCCACTTTTTCACCACTTTTTTACACCGACTTTTCTCCAAATAAAATATTTTATTTTATCACAAATATCTCATGTGCTGTCTCAAATTGTGAAATCCCAATTACTCTCTATACGTCTACTGTTCATCTTGCTTTTCTTTCACTGTACTTTTCAAACAAAATAGTCTCCATTTTCTTCTCGATTAAAATAGAAACCCTACAGATCGTCTTTCCATTCTCCTCTCTTTCTCGTCGATAGATTTGCAGATTAACGTGGTATTAAAGGTAAATTCGTTCGTGTTTTTGTTTGATTTCTATATTTCATTTCATTTTTGTGTTTTCGTTTTTTACACTACCTGTTTTTCGTTTTTTTTTGTCGTCTTTTTTGTTTCCGTTTCGCTCATTTCCTTTATTGATCTTTCAGGGTTTCGTTTTGTATTGTCTACGGGTATTGATAATAGGTAAGTTTTCCATTTTTTTTTTCCTGCAAAACCTAGAAATTTGAATTTAGGATTGTTACTTCTATTGAAATTGTTGTTTCATTTATGTTTTTTGAACCTGTGTTTTGAACCTGTTTTTTTTTTTTTGGTTCTGCGTGGAGAATACACTGTAAATATGAAGCATTTTCAACTGTTTTCCTTTATTGTTAATTTGGTTAATTTGTATTATTTTATTGCTTGCTTGTGAAATTTGTTGTGGGTTTTTTTTTCGATCTCGCAAAATTAGCTCACACAGTAACATTAGAAATTAAAAATTGGGAAAAGTTCGTGATGTAATTCACTCTCTGAAATATTGGGTTCGGCAGTGGTTTGGCTCTCTGCAAGTAGTTTTTTTAATCTCTTTGCAAACATTTTTGATTTTTTCCATATCCATATCCATTTCCAATTCCTACACCCACAACACAATGTCATTCTCAATTTAAAGCTACCTCAAAAATAAACCATAAATACTTAGTTTGGTAATATAGCAGAATCTTTTGTGGACTTGAGTTATATTCGGATGTAAGCATATGCAAGTGATGAATGAGGTATTTGTTTTTCTTTTTTTTTTTTGGAAGGTATGAATGAGGCGTTTGTATGTGTGCAATTGAGGTAATCTTGGGAAAATGGTGTAGTGTAATAATAAATTGTATTGCAAGATAGGAATAATAAAGTGATTTGTATCTATTGGACAGGGAAAATAAGATACGTAGTTGAAGTGAACTACATTTTTTTTATAGCATTGATGAGATAGTGTTGGTGTTTGAAGAAGTATTGTGTGTTAGATTTAATTTCCCAGTTTCAATTAGTTTTGATAAGATAGTGTTGGTGTTTCAAGAAGTATTGTGTTAGATTTAATTTTCCTGCTTACACTATGTTGAGTAATATCAGAATACATAAAATTCATGGAAGTCAAATTACCCAAAGGCTTTGTTATGTGATTAGGAATTATTTTTTTCATAACATATTACTTGCCGAAAACGCCATCTAACACTCGATCACTTGACCTGTAAATTGTAGTTATGTCAAGGCAAAGAAAGCCGCATTTTCTACACACAGCTAATTTAGGTGTCAACCTATGCCAATTGAAACGAGATAGGTCTTCGCACAATCTATTTTAAATGTTTGTCATATGTGGGTGTTGAATCCACATAAAGTAGAACCTAAAATACGTCAAAACATACACATTTAATTTAATATGAAGAAGTTTCGAAATACTAACTACTTTCGATAATTTTCTCTCACAAATTAGTACTTTCTTACTAAATATAAATAATAGGACGTCTGTCATTAGTCCACCATTTTATATTTTTCCATTTTGAACTTTATTTGCATTTTTATTTTCATTGATAGTGGAAGTCATAGAATCTAATAATTCTTTTCCGTTTAGAAGTTCATTTCATTTACTTATAAATAATTCTAAGTCAAAATTAACTTTTTGTTTTGTTTCATTTAATATTATTTCAATGTATGTAATTTGATTTATTATAACGCACGTCATTTATGTATTCTATAATATTTTCTCTTCGTTAAATCTTATAGTTCTTTTCTTCCGGTATTTTTAGTTCCTATTGGTGACTTCTTCTAAGTATTAACTCATTCAGTCCTTTGATGGATTCTTCAACAATCCCTACTGATGGAGAATCTACTGTTGTTAAACATAAGACTACTCTTTCAAGCACAAGTAATGCATACAATGCGTTCATTCGCCAACAACGAAACCAAAGACAAAGGGATTGGAGAAATCGAATCAAAACTGGACGTGTTGATTCGCGCAAAAGGGTAACTGGCACAGTATTATCTGAAAGTACTAATTCCAGTTCTACCTATGTGAATGAAGCAATATTACATCACGAAGCTTCTACTTCAAATCAAGAAACAACTGATGTTTTTGAATGTGTAAAACTTGTGAACATACCAACTACCACATATGTATTACCAACATGTACCTATTGTAATTATTGCAATGCACAAAAATTCCATAGAGAAAGTAAAGGTTTTTGTTGTTCGGATGGAAAAGTTAAACTTTGTATGCCCGATTCACCAACTGAATTATATACTTTGTTTACTTCTAAAGAGCCCAGTTCTATGGAATTTAAGAAAATTTCGAGAGGGTATAATAACCATTTTGCATTTACTTCTTTTGGTGTAAAGTATGACAAAGATCTTTTTAAAGCATATAAAGGTATTTATACATTTAGAATTCAAGGTCAAGTATATCATTATGTAAATCAACTTATGCCAACAAATAGTACGCCTTGTTATATGCAGTTATATTTTTACGATACGGATAATGAACTTGAAAATCGTATGAAAAATTCAAACAATTTTGTTGAATCTACTCTACTTATCTTAATTGAAATCTTGAAAGTAAATCCTTACAGTAGATTCTTTAGGTCTTTAAGTGATATGAATAATTTGTACGATCATTGTATCCACATAAGATGCCACTCAGGACTTGATCAAAGGGTCTTTAATACTCCTACATCATCTCAAGTAGCTGCTGTATGGGTTGCGGATGATGAAAATGTAGATGTTCGCATTCGTGACATTACTATATATGGTCATTCTGGTGATTCACATAGGGTTCATTATTACTATGGTTGTTATGATCCTTTGCAATATCCTTTACTTTTTCCATTTGGGGAATCTGGTTGGCATGAAGGCATCGAAAGAATTCAAATAAAAAACTGGCAACCTCAGAATTTGCCTCGATGTGTTAGTCTTCCTAGCTCAATTAATTCTGCAGCTGAAATAATCGAAAAAGAAGCTGAAGGTTTGGAAATATATGCTTTACTTTCTTTTCTAACTTTTGCAAACTATATCTTCTAATTTAATATTCAAACTTGTTTATCTTTTCATATGCAGTGCTAAATGGAAAGACGAAACGATCTCGATCTCAAGTCTCTTGCCGAGAATATTATGCATATAAGTTACAAATTAGGCCTTCGGGTAAGTCTATATTACTTCACGCAGGTAGACTTTTCCAGCAGTATGTTGTAGATATGTATGTTAAAATTGAAACTTCTAGGTTAGACTATTTTCGAAATAATCAGAAACAAATCCGTGCTGAAGTTTATCAAGGTATCGTAGATAGTGTTGAAAACGGAGAAACAAGGGGATATAAAATTGGAAGAACATTTGTTTTACCTCAATCTTTTACATGTGGTCCTAGAGATATGTTAAGAAGATATATGGATGCAATGGCTATTGTGCAACGTTATGGAAAACCAGATATATTTTTGACCATGACATGTAATCCAAATTGGCCAGAAATTAAACAAGAACTTAAGCACAACGATGAAATTCAAAATCGACCAGATTTGATAGCTCGTATATTCAAAGCTAAATTTGAAGAGTTGAAGAATGATTTATTCAAGGAAAACATTTTTAACCCTATTGTTGCTCAAATATACATGATTGAATTTCAAAAAAGAGGACTCCCTCATGCACATCTTCTTTTAATTTTTAGTTCTGGTCATAAAATTCGTTCTGCTCAAGATGTTGATAGGGTAGTGTCTTCCGAAATTCCTGATAGAAGCAAATACCCACATCTTCATTCTGTTATTATAAAACATAATATGCATGGTCCATGTGGTGAGCTTAATCCAAAAAATGTATGCATGGAACCAAATACTGGTTGTAAAAATAAATATCCCCGAGATTATTGTAATAATACTATATTTGGTGATAACTCGTACCCACTGTATAGACGCCGTAATACTGGCATTCATATTAAAGTTAGAGGTCATATGTTAGATAATCGGTGGGTTGTACCATATAATCCTTATTTAAGTGCAAAATTTGACTGCCATATTAACGTTGAAGTATGCTCTTCTATTAAAGCTGTTAAATATTTGTATAAATATGTATATAAAGGACATGATCGTATTAATTTTTCTATTGAAAATAGTCAAACAAATAAAGAAATTGATGAAATTTCTGCTTATCAATCTGCAAGATGGATCTCTCCACCTGAAGCCATGTGGAGGATTTTTTCCTTCAATTTATCAGAAATTTTTCCTACTGTTTATTCTTTACAACTTCATATTGAAGATCATCAACGTGTAACATATAATGATGAAGATGATTTAATTGCCGTTATTAACAACGAAAATATGAGAAAAACAATGTTGACTGAATTTTTCCGACTGAATGAAACAAATGAGTTTGCTAGAACGCTTTTGTATCGAGATTTTCCAACACATTTTGTTTGGAATGCAAGTCGAAAGATTTGGACTCCTAGGAAGAGACAAATTGTTATAGGACGGATTGTCTCAGCGAATCCATCTGAAGGAGAACGTTATTTCCTTCGTGTACTTCTTAATCATATTAGAGGACCAACATCGTTTGATGATTTACGAAATTTCAATGGGGTTATTGTAACTACATATCGAGAAGCAGCACTTTTACATGGTTTGTTAAGTGGAGATAATCATTGTGAAGAATGTCTATCCGAAGCTATTGTTTACAAAATGCCCATTTCTTTAAGACGTCTCTTTGCTACGCTTTTGACTCTTTGTAACCCTGATCGTCCAAAGTTCCTTTGGGATAAATTCAAAGTTTATATGGTTGAAGATTATGTACATCAAAATATGTCTGTTAAATCTGCTGAAATACGTGCTTTGGAGGATATCAATTCTACTCTAGAATCGTTAGGTAAAAATATAAATGATTACGAAATTGTATCATTTAATGTAAATATAGATGAAAATGAAAGGTTGCAAAGAATGGTTACAGAAGAGACGACTAATTTGAATATTGAAGGGGGATTCAATTATGCAACAAGCTTAAATAAAGAACAGCAATTTGCATACGATACAATCATGGACAGAGTAAAAACCCAATCAAGCGGTTCTTTTTTTATTGATGGTCCTGGTGGAACAGGTAAGACCTTTTTATACAAAGCACTTTTAACTACTGTAAGGTCTCAAAATTTAATTGCTTTGGCAACCGCATCTTCTGGAGTAGCTGCATCTTTATTACCTGGAGGTCGGACAGCACATTCAAGGTTTAAAATTCCCTTAGAAACAATTTCTGAAGTTAGCTGTTCTGTTAGTAAGCAATCGGCTTTGGGAAATTTGTTGAAAATGTCTAGGTTAATAATTTGGGATGAAGCACCTATGATAAATCGTTGTGCTGTTGAAGCTGTAGACAAAATGCTTAGAGATATTACCGATTGTAATATGCCATTTGGTGGGAAAGTGATCGTTTTTGGAGGAGATTTCCGACAAGTTTTACCAGTGGTACCAAGAGGAAAACAAGAAGACATAATGAGAGCTAGCTTAGTATTTTCAGACTTATGGCCTTTGTATTTTCATCTGCCTTTGGTTCAGAATATGAGAGCAAAATTGGACCCCATCTTTTGTGATTACTTGCTTAGAATTGGAAATGGAATAGAGGAAGAACATACCTGTAAAAACATTAAGCTTCCTGACAGTATAATCTTGCCATTTGAGGATGAAATCACATCTTTAAAAAAATTGATATATCATGTTTTTCCAGGAATAGAAGCGTGTGGTAATAATTTAGCAACTATAGCAAATCGTGTAATTCTTACACCTACAAATGAATGTGTTGATTATATTAACAGAATTTTGCTTGATCAGATCCCTGGTGAAATTTCTACGTACTATAGTTTTGATGAAGCTATGGATAAATCAGAGCAAGGTTTACAGGAAGATTTTTTGAATACATTGACGTCAAATGGTATTCCACCGCATGAATTGAAACTTAAAATGAATTGTCCTGTAATGTTATTACGGAATATCAATCCTTCAGAAGGATTATGCAACGGAACACGTCTTACTTGTCGAAAATTTGAGAAAAATGTAATTGTTGCTGAAATCACAGCTGGTGAATATATTGGAAAGCATGTATTCTTGCCAAGAATTCCTTTCATACCCCTTCAAAGTGATCGAAATTCAATTCCATTTAAAAGAACTCAATTTCCAATTAGGCCATGCTTTGCGATGACAATAAATAAAGCACAGGGTCAAACGCTTGATTTTGTTGGTTTATATCTTCCGGAACCTGTTTTCTGTCATGGTCAACTTTATGTAGCGTTATCAAGAGCAAAAAAAAGCACAAATATAAAAGTTCTGCTTAAGCCAACAAATGCAAAGAATTCACACAGCAATTGTACTAAAAACGTTGTCTATAAAGAAATTCTTTCATTGATACATCAGTAAAATTGCAAATTTTTAACAAGTATATTTTTATGTTCATAAATAATTACAAATATTTATGATTAAAAAATCTCCTACCGTTACAGCAGCAAAAAAAGAAAGTAATAAAAGAGAGAGCAACCATATCTTTGTTGCTGATGAGATAATTGAGCAGAGCTTCTTCATGAGGTATTTCTCTTGTTCTAACACCTTCACCACTACTTTATTAGAGGTTGGAAGTATTTCGAATTTTATGTTCGAAAGTACTTCACTTCACTTAGAACTCTAATTATGAGATTATGAGATTTCATTATGTTTTACAATGCTTTAATTTGTCGAAGATTAAATTAAATACAATAACACAGCTATCCATATGATTCAAAATAGGTTTTCATATTTGACATATAATAATTTTATTATTTCTTATTATCATCTAAAAGTTTCAATCCGGTTTTTTAAAGTGTAACTTTATAGTTTTTTTTACAGATATATTTGTAAATCAATACAAGATACTGCTTCACATTTATTACACACCTTCAATATTTGTTGTAGAAAGTTTTGAGGAGTTGTAAGTTTCAGATAGACTTTATTGAAGATATGTTATAACTTATTTGTGAATTCATTAAATTAATTCGCCTATCCTAAAGATTTTGACTTTAGTTGTACTTAGTACCCCACTTTTAGTAATCAATGAGTGTGTGTTCAATTAGATAATATAAAAGACATAACAAAGTTATACTCTCTGAATTTTCAAAAAATAAAAATAAAAAATGTCTTACTCTCTAATTTTGCCTGCACACTCTTGCAGAACATCCCTTCGTACAAGCTTGTAATTTTGCTGTCATGACAAATGTCAATCCTGGCATTTATTGTTTCATGAAAATATTGAGAAACAGGGAAGATAAACTTACTCAATGTGTCACCCATTTGTACTGTCTATCTGCATGTCGAGGTGAGTTTTTCCGAACAAATTAGTTCGTCCAGTTGATTTTTGATGTGTTTGTGTAAAAAACCTCTTCATTGTATCTTTTTTCTTCTTCTTCACGCGTATTTTACTTGAACTGTTTAACCAAACAAATCCTTAGAATAAATCTTCAAGAAGTAGGGAGATTTGAACGAAACCAATATCTTTCAGAGTGTTCGTAGTTTTTAAGCCTTATTTTTCTCGAGGACACCTTATCGCTTTCTATTTTTTTTTTTTTTTCCATATCTGTGATTTCGTTACTTTAGGCCATAAGTTTGTAGTGAAATATTATTATGTTTCTGCTTGTTTCTCAGTTGCAGCCAAGTAAATCATTCAGGTAAATGAGGCGTTGATACACGTCTTCGATTTAATCTGATTACACAAGATAAACTTCTCTGTGGTATACAGGACTAAACAATTGCAAAGCCTGGTATATGGTTCTCCTGTCTCTGAAAGGAACACAGTAGAAACTACACAAGAAGATTGCTTACATTTCAATCTAGATGATGATACCAGCAGTCCTGATGAGAGCCCATCTTCCTCGAGGAGGTAACCAATGAGATCTATGTATGGATTTTGTTTTCTTATGTTGATTTTGAGATTTAATTTGGATCTTAGGAATATAAAATTATGAATTAAAAACTGGGTTTCTAATTTCTTCTAAACACACATATCTATTCAATCCTTAACATTTGATACAGTTAAAAAAATAGGGGTTGATTGGTTATCTTGATGTTAATGTCAATATAAATTTTTATGTCAATAATATGTTGGTGATTTCATAGATATAAACCTACACATCAACTACAATTTTCTAAAGCCAACGTTAGCCGATGGAAAACCTCCATTCGGCTTTCTTCGTTTTGCAATCAATATGATCTCAATTAATAGCATATATTTGTACTACATCTCAAATTCTAGGAATGGCAAAGAGAGAGACTATTTTATAACTTCTCAACAAATTTGCAAGTGTATAAATTAGGAGAAGACATGTTGTATATCATTAATGGAGCCGTATCTCTTGATGATGGGATAATAAAAAGAGCTGGGGTATTCTCCTTAAGCAATAGGTATCATTCATAATTTATAACCAATCTTTTAGCGAGAGAGTAGCTAGGTGATACTTATGTTTTAATGTCATCAATACATGTCTACCCTCGTCAATATGCAAAATGAATAACAGAGAGAATACAATTAACCCCATTGCGTTATGGCTGTTGACTCATTCCAAAATGTGTTTAACACTTTTTCTTGGTTATGAACTGAATTCTAAGAAATTTCCTCAAAAAAATGGAAAATATGTTTCCACACATAGATGCATTCTATAGACTAAACCATAACCTAACTTTTATAACTCAAAAAAATCTAGACATATATGGTAAAGTGACTATAAACAGTACAAAAGAAGTATTCCTAAGTAACAGCTGCTAAAGTTTGAGTACAACTTCTTGCAAATAAGCTATATAGAGGTTCAACTACAAAACAAAACAATACAAATTATGAAG
>JAGHKM010000136.1:0-30890 GCA_019097785.1 Fraxinus excelsior
TGTGAAGAATTGAAATAAGGAAAATGACAAGAGTTGATATGTGCTCAAGTAAGGAGACTCAAAAAAAAATATCGAAAAAGAAAAAAAACATATATATATGTTTGATTTTGGGTCTTGAAATATTGAGGAATATGTTGAATGAAATGTGTGATGAATTGAAATGCGTGATAAGATACTTAGTTATGTGCTTGAAACCCTAATATCCCTTTTTTCATATAGCCCAACTTGAACTTCATTACAACCTTTTTGCATTGACTGTTTTGATCCCAAGTAGGATTGTGGAATGAATAGATGAATTCTCATTTGACGGTATGCCTATCATGATATCAATGTTTGCTTGTTGCTTGTTCATAAATATTTAAGCCTCCAATTTTGAGCGTTCATCTTTCTCAACTCCATAGAGAGAAACTTCACACTAAACACTTTGATACCCGTGAGTTATGGAGTTGAACCTTCAGCTTGAGATATACTTGATGTTGCATGTGTTAGGGTTGGCGGTAAGATGACTATGACTTGACACACACTCACACATTTGGCATGAGTCTTTGACGTCTTGATAATCGTGACATTGTTAATTTCGTGTGGTCTTGAGTTTGAAGAGGGCATGGCATGTGGTTAAATTAGAACTTAACAATTTCACTTCTAATATAGACCAATCATTCATTCATCTTGCTCTGCATTAAATTGCTAGGGACTAGCAATAAGCAAGTTGGGGTGTGATAATAGCACATTTGTTACGTTTTTCACCCATTAATATTTACGTTTCTATGATTATTTGACGTCTAAATGCACTAAGTACTTCTATATCTTGGTTTAGGTTGCAAATGGGTGAAAACGGTGGAGAATTGAAGAAAAGAGCGAAAATGGACCAAAATGGAAGAAAGTGAAAGTTCAGGGACTAAAGGGCAAATACTATAAATTTGTTTCTAACCTTGGGATGAAGATTCGAGAGTGTTAGAGGTCAATTGGATGAAGAAATGAGTCAAATGGATGAAATATAGTCAAACATTATCACATATCAACTTTCAAGCTGAAAAATTTTGCACCAATTTTCAGCCTCATATTGAGACCAATTTTGGACATGGAAAACGATCGAATTCGAAGATGGTATCTGAAGCAAAGTTGTATCCCTTTGAGTTAGCTTTCTAAAGCATCTTAAATCACCTCAATCGGATATCGGAAGAGAAAGTTATGATGAAAATACTGAAAATTGCCCGGTGAAAAAACTCTAAACATATGTGATCGCACAGAACCCTTCAGCGACTTTCAGTGGCCAATTCAAGCCTTCTATGCGACCGCAACACCTATAACTATGCGGTCGCATAGAGTATTTCTGAGGCACGATTTTCAGTTTCCTAATTTACGTCAAACTCTTATGGAAACAACTTTTTTCTCGACTTTTAAACCCTAAATACACGCCAGAACGTCCTAGAACGCCTCATTCTTCATCATTCTTTCATCTCTTTTTGCTCAAGAAACTCATGAAGAACTAAATCTTTTGGTGAAGCTACGAAGGAACTCGATTGGAATTGGAGATTTCTGCATCATATATTCATGTAATGTGCTTTTTCATTGATTAAACAATTCTAGGGTTTATATTTCCTTTTTATGAATTAGATTTGAGTTTGACTTAACTTTTATTAAGTTTTTCATGGAATTAATCATGTTTCTTCCATTGAACAATTGAAATATTGGTTTGAGTTTAAATTCCAAATACTTTATTGGTGTGATTCAATCACTGCTATATGTTAGAAATATATGGTCGCTTTTTGAATCTGATTTCAATAAACAAAAGTGGGAATTTGATCTAGGAAATCTAAATTCTAGAATTACATGTGGAATTAAATTGATTTGAATTGCTAAATCCTCCGGTTAGAGAGTTAGGATAAAAACTTCTAGCCCCTGTTTGAGCCACCTTTTTTGAAAATGAGAATGAAAAATATAGCCGTTATTGGGGCCCACACAAGAGATAGAGAATTTGAATTTAAATGTTGATGTGATGGATAACGGTCATATTTTTCATTTTAGTAAGGAAAAAAGGTGGCTCAAACAGGGCCCTAATTGAGTAGAAAATGCATGAATTATTGATGTTGATTGATCCAACCCAATTGAGAGAATTCTGATACTTCACTATTCTACATTTTGATTTTAATCTCATAACTTCATCCATTGATATTCACATTTTAATTCAATAAACAAATTTTTTGCGATCAATTCACGAGAACCCTAAATTATTGAACTCCCTGATTCATTCATCTCCTTATGGATACGACACCTCAAAGCTGCACTACAACTACCGTATTATTCTTTGGGCGTAATCAGTTGTCTACGACGTCGTCTTGTTGGGGTTCCTTAGCACCCGTTTGGCCCCTATTTTTTTCCATTACATTACATTAATTTTTTTTTCTCTTCATTTCAATCACACATTCATCAAATAAAATAATATTACACACAAATCTAAAATTTTTCATTACTTTTCTACCACACATTCTCCCATCAATCATTATTCCAAAAATTTTCAACACCCCAAAATGGGGCCAAACAGGGGCTTAAACTCTAATAGTAGGACTCTATCTTCAGATTATTACATGACCTATAACAATTAACAGATTACCGAGAGAGAAGGTTTTAGGGAAGACTGGTGTTTAAGTGGCAAATCGTATCGGTTTAAGGCAGAAAAATTTCATTTCGCCCCTTATCGGAATTTGCGAATTTTAAGAGTGTTTTTGCACTTCTCATCCCCAACTTTTTAAAAATATTATTAATTCTCAATCAATTTTTAGCATAAGAGAATTTTAGCAGCGTCATTCCGCTCTTTGACGGATGGTCAAGCAAATGTTGTGACCTACTCTCTAGGTGATCACCTACATAGCTTGGTTGGCTAGAATTTAAAACTTGGGATAAGAAATTTGTGTTAAGCTATATTCTCTCACAATCGTGCAGTCAATCGAATAATTGTCTAGTGGCTCCTCGTGGGAACAAATCTTCTCGCTCTTCCTAACAAGTCCCATCTTCATATCGAGTAATTACCAGGGTGCACTGTCCAGCACCATATCGAGTACCCACCCAATGAACACTTCGAAAGAGAAAAAAACATAGATGGTAAAAAAAAAAAAATATATATATATATATATATATATATATATATATTATTAGATAGCATAAAATTGCAACTTTTCCATTCGAGAAAATTTGACATCTTCCATTGGAGTAGATCTTTACAAAACATATTTCGAGTCAGCTTGCACGAAAAAAAAAATAAAAATTAAACACAATACAAGGCACGTTGGTATGCTGTCCATTGTAGTACTAAGAGGGCGTGTGATAGAGATTAAAATTAGATTAAAATTGAAAATATAGTCGTTATTGTTGACTTTTATTAGACGGGTGGGACCCAATAACGATCATATTTTCAATTTTAATTGGATTTTAATCCGTACCAAACAGGCTATAAGAAAAAAAACTTCACAAACAAGAGTTTTGATATCGATAAGATTCACTGAATTTCTCATTTTCAATTTGCTTCGAATCTTTATCCCAATTTTTAACTCCGTTAGTCAACGTTGAACATGAGTTGCACGCTATTATAAAATGATTTATAAATATGTATAAATGTTAATTAATTTAGAATTAATATCGGGAAATACATGAGTGACGATGAATGTTAAATCGTTTATTTAATTTTCAATTAAGTAAAATTGAGAGTGTGTTTGATGGATATTATTTTGGAAGAATGTATTTTGGAATGGTAGATTGATGGAGAATGTGTGGTTGAAAAAGAATAGAAAAGTTATTAATGTGATGAAAAATATTATTTTATTGAAAAATGTGTGATTGAAAATGAATAGAAAAATGAGAATGAGAATTTTAATGTAAAAAAATGCATTCTCGAATGTGAAAATCTAATTAACTTATGATTATAATTGATAATGCATAAATGCATAAATGAAGATGGATATTAATTAATTGAAAATTAATAATAGAAAAATTCATCCATTAATGAAAGCACACGAATATAATGAATTTGTCAAATGTACATGTACATTAATTGTAATCAAATGATTAAATAAATTAAATATATATTAAAAACGAAAAGTAAGATATTATTAAATTAATCGAATTATAGTAAAGTTAGAGTTAAAAAATAATTCTTTAATGTATTATAGATTATATGTATATGATATGCATTATATACTTCCGATCTTTATCTCAATATTTTAACCATATGCATCTTAGAACTGAATTTTACTGCTGTCTTACTGTATTTGCAACCTTTTAAACTTCAATTATTCCCCCTAATTTTGGCTAATTCTTAGGCCTGATTCAGTGTTGCTGTAATTTTTTTTCGTTCACTGTTATCTGCAAATCTGATTTAATTCTATTTTACAATTTAATTCTATTTTACAATTTCCCAAATCACAAAAGATCTTGAACCAGTTTGCTTTCCCATTTCAGATATGAACATTGTTTTCTCCTTTGATTTCAGTCAGATTTACTTCAATTTTAGAGGGGTCTGAAAAGGAACAAAATTTGTTTTGGATCCCTCAAATTCAAAACCCTAATGGCTTCGATTCGATTGGATGCATCTAGACAATACTATCCAACCAGCAGTCTTGTAGTGGGCTATGCTTTGTGTTCTAGCTTGCTTGCTGTGATTAACAAGTTTGCCATTACCAAATTTAACTACCCGGGGCTCCTCACTGCTCTCCAGTACTTAACTTCAGCTCTTGGTGTGTGGATCCTTGGGAAACTGGGGTTCTTGCACCACGATGCGCTCACCCTTGACACGGCCAAGAAATTTCTTCCTGCAGCCTTTGTTTTTTACTTGGCAATTTTCACTAATACGAATCTTTTGCGCCATGCCAATGTGGATACATTCATAGTGTTCAGATCCCTTACTCCCCTTCTGGTTGCAGTAGCTGATACTGCGTTCAGGAAGCAGCCATGCCCTTCGAAATTGACATTCTTGTCCTTGGTGATCATCTTGAGTGGTACGGTTGGGTATGTTACGACAGACTCTGACTTTACACTGACTGTATACTCATGGGCTTTTGCGTACTTGGTAACGATCACAACAGAAATGGTTTACATCAAACATATGGTGACCAATCTTGGGTTGAACACTTGGGGATTTGTGTACTACAACAATCTTTTGTCATTGATGATTGCTCCTATCTTTTGGATTATAACAGGGGAGTATGTCGATGTGTTCGCAGCTGTGGGATATTCAAGTGGAAGGAATTTATTCGAGCCACTTGCATTTTCTGCAGTGTGCTTGTCTTGTTTGTTTGGGTTGCTCATTAGTTTCTTTGGTTTTGCTTGTAGGAAGGCCATTTCTGCCACTGCATTTACAGTGACTGGAGTAGTGAATAAGTTTTTGACTATTGCAATCAATGTGTTGATTTGGGATAAGCATGCTAGTCCATTTGGTTTGGTTTGTTTGCTATTAACTGTTGCTGGAGGGGTTCTCTATCAACAGTCAGTTACTGGAGCTGGCAATGCTTCAAACCAGCAAGAGTCTGCAGCATTGAAGCAGATGGAAACTAAGAATGAAGATGATAATGGTTATGCCATCGAAGATGAAGGAAAAGGCATTTCTGGTAAATTTACTGGTGTATGAACATCTTTTCTTGCTTTGGCTGGGGATGTGATTACGCCCAAAGAATAACGCGGTAGTTGTAGTGCAATTTTGGGGTGTCGTATCCACATGGAGATGGAAAAATGCTCAAAGTGTTCCAAAAAGGGATGAGTTATCGTCTTAAATTTGTAGTAAATTCAATGTTGAAGTAGCAAAGTTAAAATCAATGATTTGAGGCAGTGAAGCGTCAGAATTCCCTCAATCGGATCGGATCAATCACATCAATTATTTCAATTTTATAACACAATTAGAGGCTTTCATCCCGACACTCTAATCGGAAGATATATCGTTTAAACCTAGTTTAATTTACAAATGTAATCCTAGAATCTAGACTTATGACATATTCGCACAATTTTATTGAAATAAGATAAAAAATCGACCATATACATCAAGCATATAACAGTAATTAATCCGCCAATAAAGTAATATTGAGATTAAAATTCAATAATTAGTTCAATCTAACGATAGAAGAAGCACGACTAGATCTATGAAGGATTTGATAAAAGTTAAATTAATCTCAACAATAAGTAATTGAAATTGAAACTCAATAAATAGTTTGATTAAACAATGGAAAAAGCATGACTGAATCCATGAAAAATCTAGTAATTATTAAACCGATTTCAATGTAAATTAATGAAAAGAAAAGTCTAAATACTAAGATTATTCAGCAAGAAAAGACCAATTACATGAAATAATAGATGTGAAATCACCATATCCAATTGAGTTCCTCCCTTACTTCACCAAGATTGTTAGTTCTTCATGAGTTTCTTGAGCCAAAATCAATGGAAGAATGATGAATAATGAAGAATGTGGCGTTCTGGAACGTTTTGGGGTCTTTTAGGGTTGAGAAATCGTGCCACAATAAGTTACCATAAGTGTTTGAGTCGTAGAAGGAAACTTGAGATTTTTTTTCTCGATTTGGCCTGGGCGGGCGCCCAGTAGAAAATGGGGCGGCCGCCCAAGCAAAATATTTGCTTTCTGTATTGAAATTCAGGGTCGGGCGAGCGCCCAGTACACAGTTGGACAACCTTCAGTGTTTTGGTCATAACTTTCAATATCGATGTCCGATTGAGATGATTCAAGATGCATTGAAAAACTAACTCAAAGGGCTACAACTTTTATTCAGAGACCATCTTCAAATTTGATCGTTTTCCATGCCAAAAATGGGTCTCAATATGAGGCTGAAAATCGGTGCAACCTTTTCAACTTGAAAGTTGATATGTGATAATGTTTTGGCCATATTTCATCCCTTTGACTCCTTTCTTCATCCAATTGACATCTAACACTCTTGAATCTTCATCACAAGGTGAGAAACAAGTTTAGAATATTTGCACTTTAGTCCCTGAACTTTCACTTTCTTCCATTTTGATCATTTTTCACTTGTTTCTTCCATTTTCCACCGTTTTCACACATTTGCAACCTAAACCAAGATATAGAAGTACTTAGTGCATTTAGGCGTCAAATAATCATAGAAACGCAAATATTAATGGGTGAAAAACGTAACAAATGTGCTATTATCAAGAGGCTACATATATAAATTGTCGTACACATAGCTAGTGATACTCCCATGTAATTTCTTTGAATTTAGATAAGTATTTAATAGTTTATTAGTTTAGCATTTTTGCGTTTGATGGACAATATGGAGGTATGATCATATTTTCCTTAGTTATTATTCCATTCCTGGCTATAAATATATACCATAGGCTTTAACCAATAATATTCTTAACTTGTTTTCCAAATGGATAGATTCTTTAGAGCGGTCCATATTATTTTATTGTGCATGCAACGGCCCTTCTCAGGGGAGTTTAGTCATGGCTCAATGGTATATTGATTTAGTTTAATTCTGATTTGTTTGACTCTTTTTGTGTCTTTCTCTTTCTTGAAATTCTAGACGTCTTTTGTTGTTGCATACTGCGACCTCTATTTAAAATGATCTCCATTGGTAATGTTATACGTTTTCTTCCATCCATTTCCTTTCTTTCTTAGGCTTTACTATAAGTTCCGAGAAGGCTTGTATGAGTTGAATAAATGCGATTAAGCAATTTTTTGGGATTTTCGTAGCCATTATTGAGGTTATGGTTATTAAAAACACGCTATTGAAAGGGCCTTAGAAGGTTAAGGATGCATGTTTCTGTCATCCAGTTCGTTTTCTTTAAGCTTTTTCTTAGTTTTATAAAAGCTGACGATGTACAAATGTTTGATATAGATTTTTTTTTTTTTTTTTTTTGATAACCGTGGATGTTCGGACCAGCTTGCGCGCACCTCGACTAATTCCATGGGACCCTGAAGTTTACAGTCGTTTCTCACCTCAGTGACCCTGAAGGGGTCATGGGGAGCAAACACAAGGGCTGACCAATCGAACTGTTTGATATAGATACTATCAGCCATTATCTTTTCTATACTTGTCGATGTTTTGAGCTAAAAGATGCCTTCTTCGTTTGTTTACCAAATCGAAGCTCTGCTACTTTTATACTGTCTATATTAAATGGCATCGATGAACTCATGATTTATACATTACTGTATGCTTAATAGGATAATGTTAAGTTTCAGGAAAAAAACTGTTTGCTGTTTTTGTAATTTTGTTAAGCTGTTAAATCCTTAAATTTAGCAAAGGTTACAATCAGATTACCAAAATCCATTTCCAATTCCAAGGTGCTGAGTTCAGTTTAATCAAGTACGAGTCTACCCTTTTTTTTTTTTTTTTTTATCAAGTTCTTGAATTTGATCAATGAATAATTATTCGTGATCCAAACATGAACAAGTATTCACTTGTTGCGATATGAAATTTGCTGTATATTTTTGAACTTTAGGGACATGTTTGATGTGCAATATCATATAACAGCATTAAGAGCAAAAGGAACGAGGCCAGAAATTATAGTGCTTGCGTCAAATAAAATTTTAATAGTGCTCGCGTCAAAGTGATTTTTGAAGAATGAGTGGTTAATAAGTAGTGAAAAATTATAAGAAAATGTGAAAAAGGGTTTTAATACACTGTTTAAAAATCATCAATTAGTTGATTTTAAAGCAGTACTTTAAATATTAAAATAAAACTTCATCTGATATATGATTGATAGAAAATTGAAAAGGAATAATCAAATCATATACTTTATTCAAATCCTTTTCACATAAAAAATCCTAGATCCATCTCCATATTGAAATCCGAAAATGAACATAATCATAAAACATACCTGAATCCATGATAATTAGATTGTTAGCCTGAAAGGATCACGATCTTCCAATTTGATTTGTGAACTTCACTTCAATCTTGATTTCTATGGATGGGGATGTAGAAACCTTGAAGAACACACTCAAATGGGGACCATAACCCATATATTCATAAGATAATGACCATTCATCATCTTTCATTTGTTTTAAATCGGCCCCTCAACAATTTAAAACAAACTTCCGGTCTCTACACTTTAATTCCACGAAATTCAATACCCATTAGTCAAACTTTATGCTTAGTGGATCACTTTAATGACTAATTTACTTTACATAATAGCACACACATTTCAATATGTTACATGTGGCCCCAAATTGCTAAAATATTCCAACAATCTCCCACTGGGCCATATGTGTAACCTTTCAAATGTGCACAACCTTTACGAGCTCAAAATTTTGCTATTATTATTATTACGGGTATTTCAAACAATCTCGTCCATCAGTCATATCGATGTAGGATCAAAGCGATTTTCGTCACATTTAACGTGACTAAATCCATCAATGGTCACGTACACCCATATAACCAAATGACATAGATCAATCATGGAGTGTAGCATGAAAATTACATGTTATGTGACCCAAACATGTCTATTTCCAACTGGTCCAACCTTATTTCTTAAGTGAGATCGGTACTGAACATAATAACAGAGTGTAATAAACTGAAAACTTTATTTCTGTACAGAACAATATCCAAATACACAAATGTGTCCAAAACATAAAGCAATGAAAATACAAACTCCCACTAAAACTTGATATCCTCATGATATACAACACTCATATGAGCAATGTGCTCATGAAAGACTTTGGGTGTCAATCCCTTAGTAAGCGAATCCGCAATCATGGAGTTTGTCCCAATATACTCTATGGAAATTTGTCCACTCTGTACCCTTTCCTTCACAACCAGAAACTTGATGTCAATGTGTTTTGACTTAGATGAACTCCTGTTATTATTAGAATATAGAACTGCTGAGTTATTGTCACAATATAACTTTAGTGGCCTTTCTACGCCATTCAAAATACGCAGCCCAATGACAAAATTTCGCAGCCATATTCCATGATTAGATGCCTCATAGCATACTACAAATTCTGATGTCATGGTAGAAGAAGCTATGAGTGTCTGCTTAGCACTCCTCCAGGAAATAACTCATCCAGCTAACAGATAAACATAGCCTGATGTGGATCTCCTACTGTCTTAGCATCCAGCAAAATCAGAATCTGAGTATCCTATGATCTCTAACTGATCCGATCTGATATAGGTGAGCATGTAATCCTTTGTTCTCTTCAAATATTTCATAACCATTTTGGCTGCTATCCAATGATCCATTCCAGGGTTGCTTAAATATCTGTCAGCATTCCAACAATGAATGATATATCTGGACGTGTGCAAACTTGAGCATACATAAAACTCCCAATATCTGATGCATATGGAATCTTCTGCATTTCCTTAACTTCAAGGTCATTTTGCGGGCATTGTTTGAGACTAAATTTGTCTCCCTTAGCGACAGGGGTGTCACCTGATTTACAGTCCTACATGCCAAACCTTTTAAGTACTTTATCGATATAGCCCTTTTGTGACAATCCAAGAATACCTCGAGAGCGATCCCGATATATCTGAATCCCTAATACAAAAGAGGCGTCACCAAGATCTTTCATCTCAAAATTCCTTGATAGAAATCTCTTGGTTTCGTGCAACATGCCTATATCATTAGTGGCAAACAGTATGTCATCAACATACAAAATCAGGAAAATATGCTTACTCTCACTGAACTTGTGATACACACAATTATCAACAGCATTCATCTCGAAACCAAATGAGATAATTACTTGATGAAATTTGTGGTACCATTGACGAGAAGCTTGTTTGAGCCCATAAATGGATTTCTTTAATTTGCAAACCATATTCTTTGGGTCTCCTGACACAAAGTTTTCTGGTTGCACCATATAAATCGTCTCATCAATGTCACCATTTAGAAACACCGTCTTAACATCCATTTGATGTAACTCAAGATCAAAGTGCGCAACAAGTGTCATGATTGTCCTGAAAGAGTCTTTCGTTGAAATTGAAGAGAAAGTCTCTTTGTAGTCAATACCTTCCTTTTGAGTAAAGCCTTTAGCTACAAGACGAGCCTTATATCTTTCCACATTACCATTCGAATCCCTTTTGGTTTTAAATATCCATTTGCAATCAATGGGTTTCGCACCTTCTGGTAATAGGACAAGATCCCAAACTTTATTGTCTTGCATAGAC
The DNA here is from genome assembly GCA_019097785.1 of Fraxinus excelsior. NCBI lineage: Eukaryota > Viridiplantae > Streptophyta > Magnoliopsida > Lamiales > Oleaceae > Fraxinus > Fraxinus excelsior. Next base: position 11,109 of record JAGHKM010000136.1, read on the forward strand.
TTATACTCATCATTCATGGCATCAATCCACTTTTGAGAGTTTGAACCCTGCATGGCTTGACGGAAGTTGATTGGATCATCTTCCATCAATCCATTATTTTCCTCATGTTCATGGAGAAATACTATAAAATCATCCGAAATAGAATTTTTCTTTTCTCTCGTGGATCTCCTTAAAGGTATTGATTCTTGAAGTTGTTGAGTTTGAACTTCTGGAATAACTACCTCATTTTGGATGGGAGGTTCTTCAACATTGTCTTGTTGAGGTTCTGGATATACTTCTTGATCAATGACAGGTATATGAACTTGTACATTGTCAAAAGTAATAGTATCATCAACTTCTTTCTCAAAGATAATGTCTCTAACCTTATTCCCCCCCCCCCCCAAACTCAACATCCTCAAAAAATGTTGCAGTTCCCGTTTCAAAAATTGACTTAGTTGTGGGATCATAAAATTTATAGCATCTTGATCGCTCAAAATAACCAATAAAGTAGATGCTTACTGTTTTGGAGTCCAATTTCTTTTCATATGGCCTATAAGGCCTAGCCTCAGCTGAACATCCCCAAATATGAAAATGCTTTAAACTAGGCTTTTTACCTATCCAAAGTTCATATGGAGTTTTGGCAGCAGCCTTAGTTGGTACTCTGTTCAGAATATAAGCTGCAGTCTTTAATGCTTCTCCCCAGAGTGATTTTGGTAAAATAGAATGACTAATCATACTCCTTACCATATCCTTAAGAGTTTTGTTTCGTCTTTCAGCTACACCATTCATGCTAGGTGTCCCTGGCATGTTGTGTTGTGGGACGATTCCACATTCCTCTAGGTATTTAGCAAATGGTCCTGGACATTGTTCACCTAAACCGTCATTTCTACCGTAGTACTCACCACCACGGTCAGACCTAACACTTTTTATTCTTTTGTTCAGTTGATTGCCAACCTCCGTTTTAAACACTTTGAACATGTCCAGTGACTCAAACTTTTCATGAATAAGATATAGGTACCCATAACGTGAGTAATCGTCTATGAATGATATAAAATAGTGTTGACAATTCCAAGAAGCTGTAGAGAATGTTCTACAAATATCTGTGTGTATCAATTCTAAGACATCTGAAGTTCTGTTAGCACCTAATCCTTTTGTTTTGGTCTGTTTTCCCTTGATACATTCAATATATACATCAAAATCTGTGAAGTCAAGGGAGTCCAAAATACCATCTGATACAAGTCGTTCAACTCTAGATTTAGAGATGTGACCTAAGCGCTTGTGCCATAATTTTGCTGAATTTTCTTTATTTAATTTGCGTTTAGTACCACGTGTTTCCACATGCAGGTTTTCATTATATGATGTAACAGTATCAAGTAAGTATAGGTTATCAAATGTAGATAATAAACCAGTACCAATAATATTAGAATTTAAAGAAAGACTAAACTAATTGTTTCCAAATGAACAACAATAACCAAATTTGTCCAACAAAGAAACAGAAACCAAATTTCGTCTAAAAGACGGTACAACTTTAGTGTCTTTCAAATCCAAATAATGACCAGTTCCCAACAATAACCTAAAAATGCATATTACATCAACTTCCACCGACTTGCCATCACCAACATAGATGTATCTTTCACCATCATTTGGCTTTCGGTAGCTCAGGCATCCCTGCATAGAAATACTTGTATGAGTAGTAGCACCAGAATCTAACAACCAAGTATTTCTAAGTACTGAAGCTAAATTAACCTCAGAACAGACCAAAGTAAGATTTGTACCTTTCTTTGCACGCCATGCGAGATATTTGGTACAATTCTTCTTCACATGTCCAGTATTTTTGCAAAAGAAACATGCCTCTTTGTTGTCCTCTTGCTGTTTCTTTTGTGCTGGACCCTTAGGAGCAGCTTGAAATTCCTTCTTTCTTTTCTTGCCCTTATCTTTAGAAGTGCTTGCCAAGTGAACATTTTCAGTTCTATCTTGCTTCAACCTTTCTTCCTCTTGCACACAATATGAAATGAGCTCATTTAGAGACCATTTCTCCTTTTGGCAGTTATAACTGACCTTAAATTGACTGAACTGTGTAGGAAGCGATATCAATATCAAATGTACGAGCAAGTCATCAGATAGCTCGAGCTTTAGTGCCTTTAGCTTTGAAGCAATGTGAGACATCTCCATGATGTACTCCCTTATGTTTCCTTTACCTTTATACTTTATTGAAATCAAACTTTGCAAAAGCGTGCTTGTTTCAGCCTTATCGTTTTTCGCAAAACGTTTCTCAATTTCGGTAAGGAAATCCTTAGCATTAGTCACTTCTTCAGATACTGCGCCTCGAAAGGCTTCCGGAATGCCGCGCTTAATGATCATTAGACTCATGCGATTAGAGCGTTCCCACTTCTCAAAGTTCCTCTTTTCATCAGGTGAACTTTCATCCGTCAGAGGAGTGAGTTGCTCAATCCGGAGCGCAAGGTCTAGATCCATGCAGCCGAGAACAATTAATACGCTCTCTTTCCAATCCTTGAAGTTTGTCCCATTGAGCTTGGGAATAGAGTTGATATTAGCAGATATGGTAGTAGCAGATGAATTAGCTGTAGAGAGAAAATGGAAGAATTATGCTCACATCAATATTAAGATTCAATAATCAATTAATTCAAATCATGGTAAATCTCATCTCAAGATACCTAGCACATCATTAATATCAAGTCTTTGGACAGTAATATTAATTGTAAGTGGTACTCTTGGTGTAGTGATCAAACATTGACAATAAATCCATCTTTGGATTGATTTATTATTCACATGGAAACCTTATAATTGTCACATGTTTATCACCACAAGTGTGTATCAAATTCGGCCAAATATTAACCTTCCTTTGGGCCGGTTAATATCCGCATGAACAAGTATACACACGAATTCCTTCTAATATTCTAAGTTAATTAATTTTCACAAAAGAGGTTGCTTTGGCAACATATTGCTTCAATCAATTCACTTTTGAATATTATAAAATCAATTGAGTCCTTTATACCATAATTTGAAAAGTAGAATACTTAATTTTATTCATTATGAAACTTTAAGGGCCTAAGGGTTAATAATTCAATACTTTAGGGGTCGAAATTAATTAATTCAAAACTTTATGGGTCAAAAATTAATTATTGAAAACTTTAGAGACCCAAAAATTAATTATTTAAAACTTTAGGGGCTAAATGTTAATAATTGGAAAGTTTAGGATTTAAAAAATCAATTATGCGGAACTTTAGGGGCCAAACTAAACCAATTATGAACATTCAGGGACTTAATAATTAAATTCAGAACTTAAATGACCCAAATTAATTAATTTCAGAACTTCAGGGGCTGAATTATTAAAACTCATAACCTTAAGGCCCAATTAGGATTAACTTTAAACTTTAGGGACTGATTTATAAAATTTAACCCTAATTTTAAATTGCAAGCAGGGGCTTTAAGAACTTTAATTTACAGCCCATGCCCCCGCCCCCAAATCTTCCATAACTTAAAAAACCTTCAAATTAATGCCCATTCATGTCCCATAACCGAAAAAAAACTTAATGGCCATTTAAAAAAACTCCATTGGCGGCGCCGCCGGCCCGATGGGGGGGAGACTCCCCCCACCCACAGTAGCCCCCGGCGCTGCTATTACAGCAGCCCCGGCGAGCTACTGTAATAGCAGCCGGCGGCTGCCAAGAAGAAATTTTTTTTATTTTTTTTTTTAAAAATTGAAATTTCTTTAAAATGTAACAGATTCAAAAAATCCCAATTTCAAAAAAATTCCGGATTTTGAAGAAAATCATAGATCCTTATAATTCATGCTATATCCATATAATAATATACAAAAATCATATTATAACATGCTCAAATCTTTGATTCTTAACATAATATGTTAGAATTCCATAATATAACATGAAAAATCAAATAACAATATTATAACATGATTAAAACCATAATAACATGCTATAATTCTTGATGTATAACATAATGATCCAATAATTCATAGAATTCAGAATCTTAAAATTCCATTTCTCAAGATTTCAATTATGGATGGCTCTGATACCACTTGATAGAAAATTGAAAAGGAATAATCAAATCATATACTTTATTCAAATCATTTTCACATAAAAACTCTAGATCCATCTCCATATTGAAATCCGAAAATGAACATAATCATAAAACATACCTGAATCCATGATAATTAGATTGTTAGCCTGAAAGGATCACGATCTTCCAATTTGATTTGTGAACTTCACTTCAATCTTGATTTCTATGGATGGGGATGTAGAAACCTTGAAGAACACACTCAAATGGGGACCATAACCCATATATTCATAAGATAATGACCATTCATTATCTTTCATTTGTTTTAAATCGGCCCCTCAACAATTTAAAACAAACTTTCGGTCTCTACACTTTAATTCCACGAAATTCAATACCCATTAGTCAAAATTCATCTTTAGTGGATCACTTTATTGACTAATTTACTTTAGATAATAGCACACACATTTCAATATGTTACATGTGACCCCAAATTGTTAAAATATTCCAACAATGATCGTCCAATAAAATAAAAATGGCCATGAGTCTAACCATTGACTCTACAATCTAATACTTTATTGGGACTGGTTGATTTGAATATGATAAATATATTTGTTTACCGGGGTTTCTTTGGCAAATCTTTTGAGGAGTCGATGGGAGATTTTGATAGGGTTATAAGCAAAAATCGTCAAATTGAAAAATCGAATCGAAACCGCATTTTAAAAATCGTCGGTTTGGTGTCTCGTGAACCCGTCAACGAAATAATTTTGAACCAAATCAAACCGGTCAAAAATGGTTTAGTTTATATTTGAGAATTTTAATTGCGGTTTAAAACCAAACCAGATCGACAAAAAAATATATAAAAATAAAAATAATGATTTTTTTTTAAAAACTTCATCCAAATATGTAAAATTCAATAATTTTGTCATTTGTGTGTATTTTTATCAATTTATAATTTTCTATTACATACATATTATTATTACCAAATAATCATAATTTATATGAAGTTGAAACATTTGGTGATTCAATGAAAGTTATGGTAGGTGGTTTATATTTTCTATTACCATATTTTTAAAAATTCTCTTATCTATCTAGTATTCAATACTATGATATTGTAACGAATGCATTTGTTTGACAATGAAGACTATGAATCATATGTGACAACAATTGATATTTGAGTATATGTGAGAAACTGAATTCGTAACAATATACAATGGTAAGCTTGTGTAATTGTTATGTTTAGATATTATAAACAATTGATTTATTATTATGGTTGATTATTCTCTTTGTTTAATCAGTAGTTTTATTTTTCAGATATGATGATCACGAGATCTTGTTGAATATCATTATATTTTTTGGGCTTTATATGTAGTTTAGTAGACTTGTATTGTAACGTTATCATAATGTCTTAGCCTAAAATGACAAACAAAAAACTATATTTTAGTTTATTGTGATTTCACTTTGATTTAGTTGGTATTTAAATTTGTAGTAGATATATTTAGTTTGTTTTAAACTTATTGCTAGTAATATATATATATTGAATTCAATGAATTAATGTCATAAAAGTAGACAGACAAAAAAATATACGACGAAATCGACGATTTAAAATCGGACCAAACCGTTAGGTTTAGGTTTGAGTTTTTCCAAACCGTTCAAAATGGTTTGGTTTAGGTTTGAGTTTTTCTCAAATCAATTTAAACGATTTGGTTTGAAAATTTATCAAAAATCGATAAAACCAGACCGCTTACCCCCTAGATTTTGATATCTAAAAGTTGTGTTTTTTTTATTTTACTCATTTGGTTAATTTTATATGTTTCTTCTCCATATCCATATACTTATATACTTATATATATATATTACTATAATAAAAGAGCCACTTTGTGGCACCGTTTATAAGTCGATATCTCAATTCGGCTTGACTTGGCTTGGCTCAGCTTAGCCGTTTTTTTTAATTAATGATCCACGAGCCGAGCCAAATGGCTTTCTAGCCGGCTTCACTAAGCCGTCTATTTTTTTTATATATATATACGTTTGATTCAGTATTTTACAAATATGCGTTTTAAACAATTTAAAATTTGTTGATATGCGAAGTGCGGTCATGATAAATATATGGTCGATAACTTTTAAATATAAAAAATAATTTTACATTAATTGTGAAACGTAAAGTCGTGATTATTTATATTTCTTTTCAATCTCAACCTCATTCCAATGTCATTTTTTCGAACTTTATTTTTCTTACAATATTTGATTCGATATTTCACGATATGAATATCCATTTGGATTGATTAATTTTTTTAAAAAAAAACTTAAAATGTTATCGATAATAATAAATATATTGTCGATTAAGTTTAAATATAAAAATTATCTTAAATTATTAAATGTAAAATCATAATCATTAATTTTTCTTTTCTACCCACCCTAAAAAAACTTAAAATGTGATATGCAATGCCTCTAAAAGTTTGTACTTCAAGAAAATTGAGGAAGAAAGAAGAAACAACAATATCTTGGTGGTTTGTTAGTGTATGAGTGTTTTTAAATTTGAATTGAATTATATTGATTGTTTATGATGAATAATTTCCCCTTTTGTTTCTAACTTCCTTTTTTTTATTTGTTTATTTTTCGTTGTAACTTTAAGGTTTTCTATTGAATAAGTTTTGCTAAATAAGATTTAATTAGTGATGTCTTAAAAAATAATCAAAAATCAGTCAACGCTATTACATAACCAACTATACTACGACACGTGCCTCTTGTAGTTAGAAAAGTTTTTAGATGAAGATGATACTTTTAGACTTATTTTAAAAGATTTTTTTGGAAAAGGAAGAAATTTTAGAAATTAATTTTTAAATATCAATGTAACTTCCTCATAAGCCCCATTTGTCATCAATTTTCTCAAATATTATTTGATACAGTAAACACTCTCCACCACATATTCACTTAATAAAATATTTTACGCACAAACCAATAAAATTATTTTACTTTTCAACTACACATTCTCCAAAAAATATTATTCATAACTCTATTTCTTCTGCGAAAATGAGAGACAAACAAGGCCAAAAAAATTTCTACAATAAGCAAAAATAGAAGTCTTTTCAAATAGGCCTAAATGTGCAAAGGATGTTGGCTTGTCGAGTATACTGTATACGTGGAGAACGGAGATGCACAAATCCGACAATTTCAAGAACTTCAAGTGACAGTTCAGCCATTGTATGGGAAAAAAAATGGGAATATATTTTGAGAAAAACAATTTTTTGAAAAATGTATAGTTAAAAAGTTAGGAAAAAAAATATTGATTCACGTGAAAATTATTTTATTAAGAAAATGTGTAATTAAATATAAGCTTGGAAATAATGAGGGAAAATTATAATAATTCAGATGTTTGAAGATTGAAATTCAAAAATGAGGGACCAAGTTTCACTATTCAAAAATCAGGTAATATGATAAAATCCTAACCCAAATTTATCACTCTCAACTCCCTCACATCTCTCTCGCCTCCCCTCCCCTTCCCCCTCCCTATCTCTCTCTCTGTAAATCTCCCATTTTCTCTTCCTCTATTTGAATAACACACAAAATACCCACATACCCAACTCTCTCTCTCTCTCTCTCTCTCTCTCTCTACGTGTACACTGTGTGTGGAGAAATGGTATCAGCAATGTTGAACCAAATCGTCTGCATAATGGATGCATCAGGACGTTTGGGATCCGCCCTCGCCCACTGCATCCTTCAAAGAGGCTACGCAGTTCAAGCCGCCGTGCACAACCATGGCTAGAAATTCAGTAATCTCAAAAAGGGCTTTTTTCTTGAAATGGACTACGGATTGAATTCCATGGCCATTGAGGAGATTGTGGAGGAAAATGGCGTGGTCACAGGTCAAATAGAGATGGGGAATTTTGCCCATTTTGTCTAATGCTAGGAGAATTCTCTTCTCCAGGAGATTTATGCTATTTTATGTGAGAAATGCTTTGAATTTCATTTTGATGGACGATTTTTTGTTGATTATGAAAGAAGACCAATGGTTTTGGAATTGGGAAAAATGGAGGGAAGTGATGAAAGCAAAGTTGCAGTGTCTGTACATTTTTTCTTGTAGTGAGTTTGGTGGTTTGATGGTGGTCACCAATTATGTGGTCGATCGTGACTAGATGTTTGGTAATCTGTGACCAAATGTTTGGTAATATCTGTGATCAATTACTCAATTGTGACCTAAAAATTTAATAATACGTGACTCAAAAATAATCTGTGACCAACTAATTTAAAAATATGTGACCTCGAAATAATCCGTGACGTACAAATTTTTTGATATGTGACCTCAAAATAATCGATGATAAAAAAATTTGACGATATGTGACCAATAAGTAAATCTGTAACTTATAATTATAAATCTGTGACCATTAATCACAGTTTGTGACTTTATTATCTTTATTTAATAAATATTTTTAATTAATTAAATCCATACCTGATTTTTGAATTTTCAAACTATTTACCTTACTTTTGAATTGAGGTAAAGAATACACCTTAAATATGAATTTTTCCCAATAATTAGCTTCAGAAAATGTGGTCTATTCGGGCCCAAATATATTGGGCATAGACTTAATATGATTGGAGGAAACAAGGCACAATACACTAGAAAAAGTAATGAATTAGATAAGAGGAAATTACACCAAATTAGATTTTTTAAATTTAAAATTCAAGATTCAAATAATTTATTTCAAAAATCTGACAATAATTCAATTTTAATATTAATATATTATAAAATTAAATTAATTCAACCCAATTAATTCCCAAACCCTAATCAGTCCATTTCCCTTCTTTCTCTATGTCCTCATTTCTTCTGAATCTTTCGTACACACCACCACCGGAGGCTGCCAACACCGCTCATCGCCACCATGCAAGCATCGCCGACAGCTGCAACAGGGCACTACATTGTCGTACCCAATAGCGCCCCAACAGAAAGCGTCGAGGTAAAATAAGGGCTATGACTCGATGCAGCGGCGTCGTACCTATTGTCGCGCACAACAGCTAGGATAACGACGCTCTTCCTCTGACTTGCGTTGGGGGTGTCTAGGTGCGCGGCTTTGTGGTTTATGAGTGCTTCGGGGTTTGGGCGGCATTGTGGTTTGGAAATGGTGGGGTTTCTTCCTCCGATTTGTTTTTGGTTGCTTTGGGTGTTTGTTATGGGGTTGTCGGTGAGGTGGTGCTGGCGATTATTGAATGTTTTGGCAATGGTGGTGCTAGTTATGATGGCGTTGACAGAGGTAGTGGCGAGGCAGCACTAGCGACGATGGAGCATGTGGTGGTAGTTTAGTCACAGTGTTTGGACCGAATGAGTGATCTATATTTTTTTGCAGAATGGCGAAAATCAACATTCCTATGAGGAGACAGTGGCAGCGGTGGTACAGGCGGCGTTTGTGGTTGTGCTACTGTTGGTGGTGGTTCGTTTGTGCGGTGGTTGTGGGTGGGTAGTGGTGTTCGTGGTGATGTTGGTAGTTTTAGATGATGGTTTGTTGTCGGAAGATGGTGGTGGTGGTTCTGGTGACGATGGATTCGATGTCATGCTATTGGTGGCAATGATGAGATGTTGGTCACAAGTTTTGGGGGTGGTCATAGATTATTTGGTCGTTTGTGACTATTAAATTCATTAATTTGTGACCGATAAACAATATGTGATCAATGAAAAATATAAATTGTGACCATGAAATAATGTATACACTAAATTGTGACTTATAGTAACTGTGATTTGTGACTGATGAATAAATTGTGATGTATAATTTTTTTATTTGTGACCGATGAACAAATTGTGACTTATAAAATTTCTGAATTATGACCATAAAATAATTTGTGACTTATAAAATTTCTGAATTATGACTGTAAAATAATTTGTGACCTATAAATTTTTTTATTTGTGATTGTAAAATAATTTGTGACTTATAAAATTTTTGATTTGTGATCGATGAACAAATTGTGACATATAAAATTTTTGAATTGTGATCATAAAATAATTTGTGACGTTTCAATTTTTTATTTGTGACAAAAGAATAAATTGTGACTTATAAAAAATTTTAATTGTGACCATAAAATAATTTGTGACATAAAAATTGTGATTTCCAATTATTTGAAATTTGTGACTAAATTATATGAAATTGTGACATTAATATATTTAATTAATAAAATATATGTTTAATTAATTAATTTATAAATAAAATTTAAAAAATCTGAAATTTTAAATTTTAAACATAATCTCTTAAATTTGAAATTGGTAAAACTAAACATCTTAGTCATGTAATCTTCGCATCAGATTAATATATTAAAATAAATTAAAACCTCTCATAATTGTAATTGATACGCAACAAATTGAAAAACCACCAAAATGATCAAAGAGTTCTGTCAATCACCCACCGTGCACAGATTGGAGAACACACCAGGAGAAATATATAGAGAACACTTAACTCGCGTCAAGAACTCCCGCCATGAAATAAAAAACTTCTCCGCCTTAAACTTCTTCTCGGTGGGAAACTCCACATTCTTCTCCTCATCCATGTCCAACATTCAGGCCCGGTTCTGGGCCGAGGCGGATGAGGCCCGCGCCTCGGGCCCAGAACTGGAGGGGGCCTATTTTTTGGCCCCCTCCCCAATTTTTTTTTTTAAAATTGAGGCCTAGCCCAACATAGGAGGCCTCTCAATTTTGGCCCAATTTTTTTTTTTTTTTTTTAAAACCTAAATCTAAATAAGAACGACGTCCTTATCCCAAGCCCCAAATCCCATTCCCCGCTCGCTCTCAAAATCTCAACTCGTCTCCGGTCTCAACAATTCATCGAAGTTCAACTCTCCAAGAATCCAAGAACCGGGCCTGATTTCAGGTATTTCCCACCAAGATTTATTCCTTAATGGTTAAGAATATTCGAAATGCATTTGTATTCATGTGTATTTTTGCTAAATAATTTGTTTTCTTCACAGATCGTGTGCAATTTATAGCGATTTAGCCTGTTCGTCTCTCTCAATTCCTTGGGAGTGGTAGTAGCAGTAGCAAACCAAAATCTTAAGCTTTTTGTTACATTCGAAAAATTCAATCTGAAGCTCATTTACATCACTGTCCCTCTCCAATTCTTTCTTGGGCCAACGCTTCTCTCCATCTTGCTACCCGCCTCTGGTATGCCCTTTAATTTTCCTCACTGTTTTATTTTTTTGAACTTCAATTTTCTAATTTCTTTGAAATCTTCAAATGGGTCTTCCTGTAATTTATATTATCACTGGTTTTTATATAAATTTGGTGCTTTATGATAATTCTTCAATGTTTTTATTATCGCTGCCTGGCATTGCAAACATGAGTGCAAGTTCTCATTTGGTCTCGACTCACTAAAGCAGGAGTGCAAGTTCCGAAATTTTTGTTTTTGATAAACGCGAGTTAGTAATGTCTAACAAAAAATATATATTGTAATGACTGCAGATTACAATGATTTTATTCCTTGATTATAATATTGTATCTGAAATAATAAGCACGTGAACTTTCATAATTTGTATCTTGAGAAAAGAAGGTGAAGAAGAAAGATTTATAAATTGGTTCATCGTATTCACGATTGAACTAGGGTCAATAAGTGAATCGTTGCAACCATTTTTTTAAAGATTAATTTCATCACAATTCATTTTCTTTCCTAGTCAAAATTGATAGCTTTGCTACCATGTTGCAACCATTTTTCCCCATTTCTTGATTATTTTATGGGTTTGTGACTGACTTGATATTTGAATATCTATCTGGCTGCTCAAAGGGAATTGGATGAACTGAGGCCTCCTTTCTAATCTATTAAATACAGAAATTATGTCTTTTAATTATTATTAATCTTGATTAGGATAAGTGGATAACATGATGTCTTTACTTGCCTTTCGAGGAAGGAATATTGTGTTTGAAGTATGACTTTACCTATAGTCTATAGATAGCTTGATTGTGAATGATTCAATTTCAGGCTTATGATAACTGCGATGCAACGCTGGAATAGGGTGTGATTCCACAATTTCCGTCGATTTTCTACTTTTCAAGTAAGCAATGGCTTGCTCTAATTTGATATTGAAATTGTTTGAAACCTTATCGACTTATATAATTGTGGCCTGGTCGGCTTGTATGATATTAAATTATAGCGTGTAGGATCAATTGCACAGGCGTACGTTGTCACTGAATTGAATACTTTAATTGTGAGATGATTGAGATATTTTGTAATTGTCTTGAAAATGTTTGAATCCTTGTCGGCTTACATAATTGTGGCCTGGTCGGCTTGTAAGATTGAATGGATTGGCTATGTTATCAATAGAGAAAGATATGGTTGAACAGATAGATTATTCAGATTTGATTAATGTTTTTGCCTCTAAAACAGCGAGACAAATAGTATTTAACTGAATATTTGAACTCTTGTCGGTTTTGTTACTTTATAATATAAATCTTTTGTTCTTTACATTTGTTTGTTGTTCTACTCTTCAGTGTTAAATTAGCTATACGTTGCATAATGCACGGTTGAATTTTGCATTTACGTTGATCTTGGGGCGGGGGGCCCAATTTTGAGAATTCGCCTTGGGCCCTAGAAATCACAGAACCGGCCCTGCCAACATTCACCCTCCAATTTCCGCCGCCAAACCCCGTGGCGCCTTCTAGTTCAAATTGGTCCCCAATCTTCTTTTCATTCCACTTTTTGGCTTTTCTTCCTCTTCCATCTTCTTCTAGTCATCCAAAATATTGACAATTAGATCTTTGGTGACTTTCCATGCTCGGTCATTGTTCGGGTCAACTTATGAATAATTGCGATTTAGTCCCCGAACTTTCATTTCCTTCTATTTTGGTCATTTTCGCCTTTTTTCGCACATATTTCATTATTTCCATCAAAGTAAACCTACAAACACAATTCATATTGGATTAAGCCATATTCAAGCATTTATATCAACAATTAATCATGTTTTGTCGCATAATTAAGTGCGCAAAACGCACTTATCAAATCCCCCAAACTTGAATTGGTGTTTGTCCTCAAACAAGATGATGACCTAACTTTACGCAAAACATGGTTTAACAGCCTGTGGTATCTCAGGATTAGAATTCAGTAATTAACCAATGAACAGTTTCCACAGTGTAAACTCAAATCAACCTCCACCTATCACATGCAGAACTTGATGTGTATGTGTGTGCAATACTCATGCAAAGCATACCAAACTGATGATGGGTAAAAATCCCGACCTGCAGTAGTTAAAAAAAATTTTCTTTCCTCGCTCGAGAGATTCACACCCCCCCAAATTTATTCTTTTCACTCAACGACCCATAGGTGTGTTCTAGAGTATAGTTTTGCTTTGCTTAGTCCTTACCCTCTCCGTTTGGATAGATCTCGCGGTCATAAGTTCACAATTCAACAAGCATGGATTCTCCTATTTCTTTGATTGTTTCAACCGTTAAGACTAGACTAGGTTACTTGCTTCGCATCAGAGATATGATTCTATCAACAAGATGTCTGGGGCTAATCAATGCATTTCATACATAGAAACATGTATAATATTCAACAAATGATAGATTTTTGTGTTTTTTTTTCACATATATGACACCTTCCATTTGCTTTTTATATAACCCATGTAGCGAGATTTAGGCCGATGACTCCCAAGTCAGATGACCATAGGGCACCAGGTTTTAAACCCTTACAGGCTTAATCACTCGAGTTATACAGGCTCGAACAGATGTCATAGCGATTCAATGATTAGTGCAATGCCCCTTTTCTTTTAGACATCCAATTTTTAGAACCGACCTCTGACTTGAAACTTTTACCTCGTTTTCGTCTCATTGATCTAATCCAATCCACACAACACAATTTTCACACATGGAATCCATACTTATCTCAATGTTCCCCTGTAACAGCTAAATCATCTCCAAACTTCTAGAATGATGATTTTTCGAATGGTGCAATAGAAGTTTTCAAGGTTGACCTATCATGTTCAACTTCACTATGGCTCAAGCATCCCATCATTGGCTTAGCATGCCCAACACAATTATTGTGCGCAAAAATGTCAAGTTCCACATAGACAAGTATTGATCAATTAAGCATGCATAATTTCCACTGTTCATAGATATACTGATTCCAATATTCTCATCATTGCCGGCAAGGCTATTAAACTCACACAAACACAAAATTTCTTTTTTTTTTAGAGAGACACAGAAAGCAGTAAATTAAACAGCTAAGCAACACTAAGATGATGAGAGAATATATCACATACACAGAACGTGGTAAATTAAACAGTTAAGTAGCACCAATATGATGAGCCAAAAGATCACCCCCAAACTGAAAATTTGACATTGCCCTCAATGTTCATAGGAGACATGAGTAACCAAATTGGACTGATAACAAAAAGAAGGGAGATAGAAAACTCCCCTGATCAAAAAGGGGCGGTGATGACGGTGGAGGAGGAAAACTCGGTCCAACATCCGGCGGTGGAGGCAGCCGTGCAAGGATCTGTCGCATCATCTCTGACTGCTCATGAAGAAGGCCGGACTGCCCTCGGATCAGCTCTGACTGCTCGTGAAGTATAACTGATTGCCGCTGTATCTCAGCCTCAAGGTGGCCCAAACGATTCACTGTTGCATCAGCCCGGAGTTGTATATCATCCACCCTACCGGCATATAAGCTCAATCGCCCAGTCATAGTTTCAAGTGCTCCCCTGGTGGCGATGGTCTCCCTACTGCTCTCAGAAGCAAAAGTGCGAGTGGTGAGGGTGTCTGCCCGCACCTGCTGCACGTCAGTACGCATAGCCCCAAAGGCTTGCTGTAGACTCTGTAAATCTCTGCCGCAGCCAGTAATGGTGGCAAACATCTGCCGTAAAATCTGAGTGTCAACTCCAATATGTGGTGGTGCAGCTGCTACCGGGGGCATATCCATATCATCAACCCCAGCATCCTGTGCAGGGGCCGCCTGCTGACCCTGGATGGCTCTCCTCCGTGCTTCCTGGTGCCTAGCCCTTGCCCTATCCTGAGCTTCCAAAGAACTGCGTTTAATGAAAGAACCGGCTTTGATCGGAAGTTCCCCTGGTGGGATGGGAACACCGGCGCGCTTGCAAATGCCGCTAATAAGGCTCGGGAAGATTAATGAATTCCGGCGATCCCCCGAGATTCCCAGTGTATGGATCTGTTCATAGAGCAGAGCAGCGAGATCGATCTTATGCCCTCGAACCAAGTGAAAAAGAAGTCCGGCTTTAGGATCCTGGAATGTGGAGCGGTGTCGAGTCGGCTCAATGTTGAAGCACATGAATAGCCATAGGAGGGCGACGGATGGTGTGAGCTCAATTTGGTGCCACTCCTCTGTGTCTAAAGGCCAGGCATTATCCCGCCCTAATAAAACAGTTGCTACTTCAGGCCATGGAAAATCTTCAGGTATCGGCACTATATTATCCCAGGTGAGCTGATAAAAGTCTTGGATTACCTCCGGTGTGAATAGAATCCACTTGCCCCGAACCCATGTTTGGTGAAGGTGTTCTGACCCAGGGGTGTCTATGTCCATATTAAAGTTGGCGTAGAATTCCCGGACTAGACCGTCGTAGACAGGGTGTGGTCGTGCCACCAATTTCTCCCAACCACAGTTCATAACCAACGTACACAATTCAAATCCCGGAAAATCTTCGAGTTTAACCGGCCTCTCGGCGTGTAGTTGCCAATGCGAGATGACATCGGTGTATCTGATCCGAACACCGGGACCTAGAAAACGCCGCACACCCCCTTCAGGTGTTTGGGTGCGGGCTGTGCCAGAGGTGGTGGCAACCTTCTCCTTGCCCTTGGAAGTGCGTTTCGGCGGCATCCTACAAAAGAGAAAAAGAAAAGTATCAGTCCATCAAAATAGGAAGGGGATGGAAACATAAGTCTAGAGAAATGCCCCAAAATCCCCCAACCTTGCTTCAAGAATATGAAAGTCTATGTTGGTGTGTATTAAGAGATATAGCAAAGTGAAAACGTGTTGTAACAGTTGGAACTAAGTGCAGTGCAAGTAAGTGGGGAAAAAGTGCCATGATTGACCAAGGGTATTCACCCTCGGACACCGCCGAAACAAAACGATATTTTCCCGGGCATCGCCGAGGCATGGGGTAGGTAGCAACGTGGTCCAGCACATATCAAAAATTCATGCAATTCGGATGTCATTTGGGTAGGGAGATCGATGGGCAAAGTAGGTGCCGTGAGGTGAAACGCCCTAGCCATATGTCTCACATGGTGACATGAACGACATTTATCACAATGGTGAATGCATATTATCACGAAATGCAATGTAGGGCATAAAGAAACTAACGGGCGGTGCGAGTGAGCCACGAGATGAGAAAGCATGCAAAGAGACATTTTATCAAACACCTAAAGTGCATCATATTTTCTCAAGAGTGTTGCAATCACCAATAGGGGTGGGCAAAACCCAAACCAACCCGAGAAAACCGATCAACCCGACCCAAACTGAAACCCGAACCCGACCCAAACCGGGTTGCGGGTTGTGGGTTGGGTAATCGGGTTGGGTTGGGTCGGGTTGCGGGTTAGCAACCCAAACCCGACCCGACCCGACGAAAAAAAAAACTTTACATAAAAAAAATCAATCCTTAAGATACCAAAATTGACACGGCTATATAATTATATACACAAAAGAACTCGAATAGAAAAAAATGTTAGCGGATTTAAAAAATGTTAATACAAAAGAACACATATAATCACAAGCGCAAAAAATTGACAAAAAATAGAGAACGGCCCAAACTCAAGAAAGTTGATATACAGCTAACAACAATATGCCCTCTACACGAAAGTTAATTACTTGAATTCCATGACAAAACAAAATATATTAAGAAGATACTAAAATTCACATGAACCGTGTAATTACTCCAGTGAAAAGAATTCGAATAGAGAAAATAATTCAGAAATAAAATTTCACGAATCTTAAAAATGAATTCTGTAATCTAATATTGGCACACTGAATTGAAAAAGGAGGAGCGTGAACTGATAAATTTTAATTTTTGATTTTCAAGTCATCACTCGAATCAATTTTCATTCAACAACTATATTTTCAAAGATAATTGCCGTCAAATTGTGGGTGCAATATTGAGCAAACCCGTCTCGTGAATAAATAGTCAAACTCGTCTTTGTGAATAATTTTTTTTGAAAATGAGATAGTATTTTTTTTGTAAAAGTTACTAATGAACATATCATTGGATTGTATTATTTTATTTTTCAAGTTTATTAACATTGGATGGCTAACGGTTATATTAATGTTATTTTACATCAAAAAAATGGATGATTTTAATTTTTGTGTAATAAATTTTTCTCAAACCGACCAACCCAACCCAACCCGACCGACACATAATTGGGTTGGGTTGGGTTGGGTTTCAACATTTACATGGGTTGGGTTGAATTTCTAACAAACCGACAATGTTGGGTTGGGTTTGGGTTGGGACAAAAACCGACCCAACCCAACCCACGCCCACCCCTAATCACCAAGGTGGAATTCGAGCCAAAAATTTTACATCCAACACACACAATCCAACAACTACCTAGGCCCCATCACCAAAATGCAAGATGTCAAGCATAAGAGAAAAATGTGGAGTAAGAAGGCACAATGAAACATACCTAGAAATTGTGTGATTGGAGGTGGAGTGTGGTGATAGTTGGGGGTTTGGAGACCGGGTGGGTTGATAGGGGGTGGTCGTGTGTGGGTGTGGAGGTGTGTGTCGTGGGTTTGGGGAAGGGGGTGACCGTGTGTGGGTGTGGAGTGTCGTGTGTGGGAGGGAAGAGACGAAGGAAAAGAAAAACAAAGAAGAAGAAAAATTAAAAAGGGATGGGGGGGTTATATACGTGCCATGCGACCGCATGGCACATTTCCATGCGGTCGCATGGCACAAGGGGGCAGGGCCAAAATCGGCCCTGCCCCGTTGTGGGCGACCGCATGGCTGGTTCAGCCATGCGGTCGCATGGCTAACCAGTTAGCCATTTTTTTTTTAATTTTAAATCTATGATTATCATAGGAACAAAATAGTGAAATGAAACTCTAAGTATCATGAATAAAAAATAAAACATATGCCGACCCCGAAATAGCTTACTGTGGGTTGGTGTGCACCAAAAACTTAATATTGGAACCCCCAATGCCATTCGATGTTGTGATGCTTTCACGACATGACCACATGCATTTTAAACCATTGTGTGTGCGTGAGAGTCATGAATTCCACTCTAAAGGTAATTTTAGACTCCCGGAAGCATAGGTGGATCCCCAAAAACACAAGATTTGCTTCCTTCACCCCCGAAACACGTGAATTGTGCACAAAATGAACAAATGAGCATTTAAACACTCCCACATGGATTCTCAACATAAGATAAACTGCAAGGGACCATGCTATCATGTGTAAGGCTCGAGATAGCTGGTGAACAACCTAACATGCCACAACCGACAGAAAACATGGAAAACTCAACTTTCACCAAAAACCTCCATTTTAGCTAACACCCCCAAAATTGTTTCAAACCATGATTAGGCATTACTCGAGGTGCGGATGAACAGTAATAATGAATTAGACACCAGTATCAACCATGAAATCGCATGTTGGACTTATAAAGATGCCCAAAACGCTCCTTTGACCTAGATATGCGAGAGTTGGAGTTCTAACCACCCAAAATTCATGCGAACACCACACATGACAGATTTAATGCATGCAACAATAACATGAATTATGCATGGACACGTGGTGAACAAAATAGGGGTACTATGACCTAAAACTACCAAAAATTGCAGAAAACTGAAAGTGTATAAATCAAAAGAAATAAAGCGGAATAAGTAAAAGGGTGGAAATGATGGGTTGCCTCCCATCCAGCGCTAGTTTATAGTCCATAGCTCGACTGTACCGAATGGAGATCACCCTGGTGGCTTAAGATGAACGGTGGATTTGTCTTTTGAGAAGTCCCCGCTCCAATAGTGCTTTAAGCGCTGTCCATTTACCTTGAATGTCCCTTTGCTCTCATGAGTGATCTCCACTGCTCCATGTGGGAACACACGTGTGATAGTGTATGGACCAGACCACCTTGACCTCAGTTTTCCCGGAAAAAGCTTTAGGCGAGAATTGAACAACAGAACCTGCTGCCCCACAAGAAACTCCCGTCTCTGAATATGCATGTCATGAAACTTTTTAGTTCGCTCCTTGTAGATTTTGGCATTCTCATAAGCCTCTTGACGAAACTCATCCATTTCATTTAACTGAAGTAACCGTTGTTCCCCCGCTGCTTGCAAATCCAGATTCAACTTGCGAAGTGCCCAATAAGCCCGATGCTCCAACTCCACTGGCAAGTGGCATGCTTTTCCAAACACTAGGCGGTACGGTGACATCCCGATAGGTGTCTTGAATGCCGTTCGGTAAGCCCACAAAGCATCATCCAACTTCTTGGACCAGTCCTTCCGTGAAGAATTCACCGTAACCTCCAATATTCTCTTTAACTCTCTGTTAGAAACTTCCACTTGCCCACTGGTTTGAGGATGATATGGAGTAGCAATGCGGTGTTTGACCCCATACTTACTCAACAACTGCTCAAATTGGCGATTACAGAAATGTTTGCCCCCGTCACTGATGATAGCCCGAGGTGTGCCATAACGAGTGAAAATGTGCTTCTTGAGGAATCCAATCACCACTTTTGCATCGTTAGTAGGCAAAGCTACTGCCTCCACCCATTTCGAGACATAGTCAACCGCCACAAGAATGTATTGGTTGGAGAATGAAGATGGGAATGGTCCCATGAAGTCAATCCCCCAAACATCAAACAAC
>JAGHKM010000137.1:0-30722 GCA_019097785.1 Fraxinus excelsior
ATGATGTCGTTATAGTTTCAAACCTATGAAATAAAGTAACGATATTCATATCGTTTCAGTACAAATTTGACGAGTTTGAAATCGTTGCAATTCAAATAATAACTAGAACGACATCGGTATTGTTTCTATTTACAGAAAACGAGAATTATATCGTTATACCTAAAAAAGGACAATTCGATCATCCATAACCACTTAACATACATTCTTCGTATGTAAGACAACAAAAATAGGTCATCGAGCGAGTTTAATCTCACTTCAAGAAATTAGGGAAACATTTGTGTTTCTATAATTCTCTATCACCTTCGAATTATGTTGATAGAAAGAAAGTATCTCCGTTCGCTCTTTCTGAGCCATGTGAGTGCTACATCAACCCACTTGATGACATTTTTCGATCTTCCTATGTATGTTGAAGGCATGATGTGTGGTTGTAGACGATCAAATCGTTTTTTCTGGCCAAAACGATATAATTGTCGTTTTTCATGAAAAGAAACGATATCGATATTGTTATAGTTATTATTTGAATTGGAACGATTTCAAACTCGTCAAATTTGTACTGAAACGATATTGACGTCGTTATGTTATTTTATGGATTTGATACATAACGATATCCATATCGTTTCAATACAATTTTGACGACATTGATATCGTTTCAGTTTAAATCATAGCTAAAACGATACATATATCATTTTAGTTTATATACAACGATAATTATATCGTTTTCGCTAAAAACGACGATTCGATGTACATGACAACCCGACATGCGTTCGACATACGTAGGATGATCGAAATTAATCATCAAGTGTGTTTGATCTCACTCAAAAGAAACTATGGCGATATTTGTATTCTTATGACTATATACAACTTTCGAACTATTCTAATAGAAAGAAAGTATCCTCGTTCGATCTTTCTAAGTCATTCGAGTGACATCAACCCACTTGATGACCTTTTTCGATCGTCGTACGTATGTTGAAGGTATGTTGGGTGGTTGTTGACGATCGAATCGTTATTTTTAGCCAAAACGATATAATTATCGTTTTTCATGAAAAGAAACGATATCTATGTCGTTGTAGTTATTATTTGAACTGGAACGATTTCTAACTCGTCAAATTTGTACTGAAACGATATGGACGTCGTTATATTATTTTGTGGATTTGATACATAACAATGTCCATATCGTTTCAGTACAATGTTGACGACATTGATATCGTTTCAGTTTAAATCATAACTAAAACGATACATATATCGTTTTAGTTTAAATAAAACGATAATTATATCATTTTGGCTAAAAACGACGATTTGATGTACACGACAACCCAACATGCATTTGACATAAGTAGGATGATTGAAATTGATCATCAAGTGTGTTTGATCTCACTCAAAAGAAACTATGGTGATATTTGTATTCTTATGACTATATACAACATTCGAACTATTCCAATAGAAAGAAAGTATCATCGTTCGATCTTTCTAAGTCATTCGAGTGACATCAACCCACCCGATGACTTTTTTCGATCGTCGTACGTATGTTGAAGGTATGTTGGGTGGTCGTGGACGATCGAATCGTTATTTTTAGCCAAAACGATATAATTATCGTTTTTCATAAAAAGAAACGATATCTATGTCGTTGTAGTTATTATTTAAACTGGAACGATTTCAAACTCGTCAAATTTGTACTGAAACGATATGGACGTCGTTATGTTATTTTGTGGATTTGATACATAACGATGTCCATATCGTTTCAGTACAATTTTGACGACATTAATATCGTTTCAGTTTAAATCATAACTAAAACGATACATATATCGTTTTAGTTTAAATAAAATGATAATTATATCGTTTTTGCTAAAAACGACGATTCGATTGTCCACGACAACTCGACATGCATTCGACATATGTAGGATGATCGAAATTGGTCATCAAGTGATTTCGATCTCACTCAAAAGAAACTATGATAGTATTTGTGTTCTCGTGACTACATACAACTTTCGAACTATTCCAATAGAAAGAAAGTATTTTCGTTAGTTCTTTCTAAGTCATTCGAAAAACATCAACCCACTTGATGACCTTTTTCGATCGACGTACGTATGTTGAAGGCTTGTTGTGTGGTTGTGGACGATCGAATCGTTATTTTTAGCCAAAACGATATAATTATCGTTTTCATGAAAAAAAACGATATATATATCGTTGTAGTTATTATTTGAACTGGAACGTCGTTATGTTATTTTGTGGATTTGATACATAACGATATCCATATCGTTTCAATATAATTTTGACGACATTGATATCGTTTCAACTTAAATCATAACTAAAACAACATACATATCATTTTAGTTTATATAAAACGATAATTATATCATTTCTGTTAAAAACGATGTCATTTTCATTTCTATTAAAAACGATGTCATTAACTACTACGATACGAAAGTTGTTATGTTATTTCGTGAATTTGACACATAACGATGTCATTATCGTTTCAGTACAATTTTGACGATATTGATATCATTTCAATTTTAATTTTAATTAAAATGACATATATATCGTTTTAAGATATATAAAACGACAATTATATTTTGTAAGGTATATAAAAAGTATATATTGCACGTCGTAAAAAGTTTACGTGGGGATAAGGGGAAACAATAAAAAAAATTAATGGTTGAACCGGTAGATGATTACTTAAAAATATTATTTGAAATCAAATTAAAGATTTTTAAGTTAATTGTCACTAATTATTTATATATTTCGAAATCATAAATTTTGTAAACATTCAATTCATCTTAATTAAAATTAATCTTTTAATACATAATACGTATATAAAATAAAGTGAAATATTTGACTATAATTTTTCAAGATATTCAGAAATATAAGGTTATATATATGTTATTGCATTAAAATAAAAAATATTGTTCAATGTTTTAATGGTGTGAGAAGAATCATTTTTCTTAAAGGTTGAAGGTTCAAATCCTTGGATTTTGTAAATTTGAATATAATTTGTTAAGATATATATATAGGTTATTGCAAAAATATTAACAATATTGTTCAATGCCCTAGTGGTGAGGATAACATTTAAAAATAAAATGCTTAAAGGTTGAAGGTTCAAATCCTTGGACTTTGTAAATTTGAATTTGATTTGTCAAGATATATATATAGGTTATTGCAAAATAATTATCAAAATTGTTCAATGTCCTAATGGTGTGGGGAGCATTTTACTTTCATTGAGGTGAAGGGTTCAAATCCTACAACCTTAAAAAAAAAAGTTTTCCTCATTTATTTGGTTATGCAAAGGAGGGTAAAATAGACATTTACAATTTTTAAATAATTAATTCTTTTTAAAAAATTTGGTCAAAGGCCATCTAAACAAAAACTTTTTTTGTGATGGCTATTCCAACTCATTTCCCCAACAAACAAGCGCTAAGGTGGTTCCCATTAGCTATTTTTGTTCTTGATTTGCCGGCAAATTTCAACTGGATTCATAAATTATTTCAGTTAGTCTGTTCAAGCAACCTCCAAAATTCAATTGATTTCTTAAATCTTGATTTCAAACAACAATTTCCAGTTACCAATTTCCTCGGAAGATATGTTTACTCTCAAAATTCACACGGTGGACTTCCCTCAACCCTTATACACCACCGTCGCCTCCAGCACCTCCTCATTCGCGGAGAGCCCGAACAATTTGAAGCCGGCTGAACTTAGAGGCGTCGCTCACCTTTTCCGGGAACTTTCACACAACCCCACTGGCAACATCTTGGCCAATCCAAACGCCCGATCGACACTACTTTTCGTGGTAGCCGTGCCGAATTATTTATCCCCAGATGACTTCCTCCTCTTCTGTGCATCCGAGCTCCCGAAGTTCACTGAAATCCTCTTCATCAGGTACCTTTATTTCAATTTCTTCACTTTATATCATGTCTGTGAGTGTACACATATGAAGGAAAGTTAGTAATTGGATTTATTCGAGGCAGAAGCACTTACGTGTTCCTAATATGTTAAACCCTAAACCTTAAATGACTCAAGTTGAAATAGGCTAGAAATGTAATTCTGGTAGAGGTAAATTCTGCATGAACAATGTGGCTAGGTAGATATATCTTCTCAATTTTATTTATTTTTATCCATGTGGTATCTGAGAACACTCCACGATTTGTCGTTCAGATTTTTTAACATATATATAAGAATTAGCATTTTACTGATAAGTTAAAAGTAAATGCTAATTGGAATGCAAATGATGTACTATGGGCTGCTAAAAATGTTTTAAGGGATGTAAACTATGTCCAAAGGCAGAATCCCTTTTTTTTTTTTTTTACTCACTACCTTCATGGCCGTTCTTATGCATTTCACTCTGTGAATGTGATATTGAAATGGAAAACTAATTTTGTCCCCATGGTTGGTCTTACTTTAAATTATGATAGATTGACTATTAAAGAAAATTTTCAAAAAAGGTACCTCATCCTTCCAGTATCTATTTCTATAGAGCAAATGAAAATGCCGATTTTTCAGAAGTAATTCATATTCTTAACATGTTCATGCATGCAGTGGAAATGTACCCTTTACTTCCCTAAATCTTTTTGTTAGTGTATTTTGAAGTTATAGGTGCGTGCTCCAAAATCTACATACAGAGAAATCTGACGTGCCCTTATTAGCGCAGTTGCAATATCAATAGATAGCATAGTTGCAAGACTTTCTTTCGCGGGCATGCTTCTGTATGATAGTGAATTTTACCGAAAATTCTTTGGGCACGACTATTATTGTTTATGCATAGAACACATAAACCAAAGTTTTATTCGTGTCAATAAAGTTATAGATGTTAGGATATTATTAGTTTTTTATATTGCTCTGTACATACGAGTCACATCTTTGAATGGAATGTTGATAATAGAGAAATGATTACTTGATAATCTTATATTTTGAGGCCTCATTTGTCATCAAAGTTGCCCACATAGAACACTATCGAACATGAACTAGACTTGTAGAAGAAGGATAAAGGAAAGAAGAAGAAAGGGGGGAGATATAGAAGACTGTGGAGAAGATATAGAAGAAAGGGGAAGAGGAGGGGAAGAGAGAGAGGGGAGAGAGAAGAGAAAACAGATGTGGGAGAGGAAATTGTATTTTATTGAATAATCAAGTCTAACTATTACAATGCTCAAGTCTCTTTTATATAAGAATTAAATTAATCTAATTTAAGTAGGAAGCAATTAATAAAAATGCTAGAAAATTTATTAAATAAACCTAATTACTTTTCCTAAAATAAGAATTTAAACTTGAAAAGTCTTCATACAGCATATCTAATTTGATCTCCATTAGTTGCATTTGAAGGCATCTTTACAAATAATATGACATGTCATAAACTGCAACTATTTAAAAAGACATTATTTAGTCCTACACTTGAATAGTTATCTTAATGATTTAATTGAATAAAGTGGTAAATCAAATATCAATTTAAATTGAGAAATATCATAGGCCCACAGATATGGAAGTCTTTTTATGTGGTATTAATGAGGACTTTCTTTAATTAACTGTACTTTTACTACGCGTGCCTTTGAATAATGGAATTTAGAAATTAATTCACATTGGTTAGTTCAGTTGAAAAATAGTCTTCTTTGCATTGATTTATTCATTTTTCTTAAGTAGTGTTTCCTAGTTTTTTGAATTCAAATATCGTTGTCCTTTCTTTTGCCTTGTTGCCTCTGCTCTCGTCCGAGCCTTGGGAGACCTTTGCTTTTGGCTATGGTCTTTATTTACCTTTTACTCCCTCAATCACAAGCAGTACTAACACTCCTGGAAAGGGGATGCAGGTTCCTAGTTTTTTGAATGATAATATTCACACTCTATTGTTATGAGGTGTTCACTTTTTCCTTGAAGGAGAAAATTCTCTTATCCTTGGGTTCATGGACCTTGACTGGTCACTCCTCACATAATCAAGTATGTAATAATAGATAACTATTTTAGGTATTTTGAAGAATCATAAATGAAGCTTTTTATATCTAACAAGTAGAGAGAGGAACTGTCAGATGATCTTGTCTTTTTGTCGAGATCTCTCTTGATGGAAATACTATTATTTTCTTGCACCTTTTAAATAGTTTTGGAAGAACATTTCAATTCAATTTTCATTTAATATGTTTATAGAACATCTGTCAATTTTTCTCAATTACCGATTTGTATCTTGATTGTGGTTTGGAATACTATCTCCTTGAATTTCTCAAGTTCAACTACACATACTAGACTACACCTGAATATTTCTACTTTTCATTTTTTTGTAATTCATGTGGTCACTAAACTTCTATATGTATTAATTTGGTAAAATAATAGTTTGACCATTCCGTCTAAAACCATTATCGAACTCTCGAAATTTGTGAACTGGCCAATGAAATTTGTGACCCAACTTATGTTTTAGCAACACAATTTTGCTAGGTGGTAAAAAATATGAATCAAATGTTTATTTTTTATTTTTTGAAAAAAAGTGAGTCTTCCGCTGTGGCAGATTGGCCTCATCATGTGGGCTAGGTCTCAAATTTAACTGATCAAGTCACGAATTCCACAGGCTAGGTTACAAATTTCACTAGTTTGTCTAACGATAACAGAAGGAATAGTGAACTTACAATTAAACATGAGTTGGATGATCAAATTGAAATAAAATATAAGTTGCTTATCAATTTGAATAAAGTTAAAGTTGAAGGATCAACGTACCTGTAAGTTAGATGGCCTACATAAGTCAAATTTACCAAAACAAATGAATTTGTTTTTTGCTGGCAATTTTCAGGTGGAGATACAATATGATCTCTTGCCAAAATTCAACTGCCTTCATAATTTTTTTAATGAATATGTTCGGAATAGACCAAAAATATCTCAAGACTTTGCAAGACATTTGATTTAGGCAAGCAACAATTTGCGCTTTCCTCTCAAGATCGAAGAGAAATGTTTACCCTCAAAATCCACAATGTGAACTTCCCTCAACCCCTTAACACATCCGTTGCCTCTGTTACCCCTGAAAACCCTAACAATTTGAAGACGGCAGAACTCAAAGGCGTCATCCACCTCTTTCGGAAACTTTCACACACCTCCACCGGTATCACCTTGTCCAAACCAAGTGCCCACTCAACCATACCTTTTGTGGTGGCTGTGCCCAACTATTTCTCCCCAGATGACTTCTTCCTCTTCTGCGAATCCTACCTCCCTCACATCTCTAAAATCCTCTTCTTCAGGTACCTTTATTTCAAATCCTCTTCTGCATATCCTATGTGAGCGTGTATGTATATATGGAAAGAAAGGCAATAATTGAATTCATATGATGCAGAAGCGTGTATTCAGTGTGCCTAGTGAATTAATGACACTTTGGCAAGATAGAAGAGCACAGAACATCTTAGGATGCACTATGTACAATAAATTTGCTGACTTATTCTATTGTGACCTTGTTTGAACCATAATTTAACATTAAAAGGTTTGTTAAACCCTAAATGTCTCAAGTGGAAATGGGCTAGTCACTGCCGAAGTGTCATTGCTGCTGTTAGTCATAAATATTAACATTTGATTGAATTTAAAAAGTTTGGTCTCCATCTGTACAACCTCCAATATATATGAGAAAAGATAAGGACTGGCCTTCATGGCTGTTATTATGCATTTGACTCCGCGGATATGCAATTGAAATGGACTACTAAGTTTTCATTCATGGTTGTTCTTAATTTATGTTAAATTGACCATTGAAAAGGTTTTTTGAAAAAAGGCACCTCAGCCATCCACTACCATTCTATAGAGCAAATGCGAAGGCTGAATTCTGCAATAATCTTATTCTTAAATATGTTCACACATGCAATGGAAGGGTAGTTCTCTACTCTAGATGTTTTTGTTAGTGTATCTTGAAGTTTATACATGAATATCCTTCTTTGTGTGCATACCGCCATTGTAATAAAGGTGAATTCTTGAAAAATTTGCTGAAATACCAATGGGCACGCACTATTATTGTTTATATATATAATAAACCAAATTTGTATTTATTTCGATAAAGTTTTTAGATATCAAGATGTTGCTTTGGATGTATGAGCAAGGCACGGTGTTTACTTCCGTTCAATGAAATGTTGATAACTAAGAAATGATTACAAGTAATCATATATTTTGAGATGTCGATTGAGGTTTTCGATATATTGTCGTACTCAAAACATCTTTAGTTATAATAATATGTTATGGAGCACTAAGTTGCATTTGGAATTATCTTTACAATAATATGACATCTCATGTAGTGCAACTAATTTAAGATAATTATATAGTCCTACACGTAAATAGTTATTTTATTGACGTAATTGTAATAAAAAATGGTAAATCAAATTGAGAGATATCCTAGGTCCACAGATATGGAAGTCTTTGTATTTGGTATTACTAATAATTTTTTCAATTCATTGTACTTTTACTACCTCTACCTTCGAAGGTTGGAAGTTTGATTGGTCAACTCAACGGAAAATAGTCTTCTTTGCATTGATTTATGCATTTTTCTGATGTTGTTCCAAATTTTTTGAATATGAATATCATTTCCCTTTCTTTCTTTTATGAGAATACTTGCCATGCTGCTTCTGCTCTCGTTCAGGCCTTGGGATTTTTTATTTTTTTTGCTACAGCCTTTATTTTCCTTTTTTCTCCTAGGTTATTGAATGATAATATTCGCATTATAATCTTATGGGGTGATAACTTTTGATTTGGAAGGCGAAAGTTCTCCTAATTTTGAGATGCACAGACCTTCATTGTCTTTCCTTGCATAATCATGTACTTAATTCCAATCACTTGAGTTTTGAGTCCATGGAGACTCATGTCATTAGAAGCAATAAGGTTTAACCCCCAAAATATTACAAGGACGAGGACTTTATAAAGGCTTGAAGGGTAATTTTCAAGTTTTGACGAATTGTTGGTTAGCACCTTATTGGAAAGAGATTTTTGGATATGAATCTTGCCAATTCTCAAGTTTGTGTTAGCACATAATGGAAACGAGGAACAAGTGGGAAAATACAACATTTTCTACTCCACATGTTTGAAATAGAATTTTATATTTAAAAAATATTAGAATATTACCGCCTAAATAACTCCTCGCTTCCTAAATGGATTGGAGTTATACGAGGCAGAACTTAACTCTTTCTTGATGGAAGTGATTTTGTTTTTTTTTTCGTTTCGCTCTTTGGCACTGCAATATATACATGTTCTTTCTTCCTTCTTTCTGATGTTTTTGTTTATTATCCACATTTTGAATATTAGCTTGCTTAGTTTTTTTTTTTTTTTTCTGCTGCTGTGCGTCGGAACAGAAATGATGGAGTGGAGGATAGGTACAGTGTGTTGATCAGGTTAGAAAATCAGTTTTCTGCTGATGGGTTTTATTTAAATTTCAATGGCAAAAAATTCAAGCCGTCTGAGGTACTGTCTGATCTTAATACTGCAAACATGCATTCATTTGCTCTTAGAATTAATGCTGTCTTTCAAATTTTATTTTAATAATTTGATTGAATTTCCAGGTTGAGGTTTGCCATATGTATTTTGCCCAATCAGTTCAGTATACCACGTCAGCAGAAATTGCCAATACTCCGCCATCTGAATTTGCTGAATTGCCCACTTGTCCGGTTTGTCTTGGTCTGTCTACCTTGCTAGCATATGCCCATTATCTGTATGCATAATAAAAATTGTGTCGGCGCTTCTGTACTTTTTCATTTTCTTTTTTGCTTAAGGCATCTTCTTGGCTTATTTAACTACCTTTTCATTTATATGCAACAAGAAGATCTCTAGTAATGATGTGTACATTTTGTTGAAAATATCAGAGAGATTGGACTATGATACTAGTGGAATACAGAGTACACTGTGTGACCATTCATTTCAATGTTCATGTGTTTCGAAGTGGACCTACTTATCTTGCCTGGTAAGTTTAACCACCTATTTGCTTTTTTCTTTTCATTTTGTAATTACTTGTTTGTGTTCATGGTGCTAGGTGTTTTATTATACCACTGCAGTGATGTTTTATTTTACTATTTTTAGAGAACATAGGTTGATTTGTTGCTGATTTAGTTTCCAATTGACCTACTGGCAACTTTGGCTGATCTATATCCTAATGTGCTGGATAAAGAACTTGAATCATTTGCTTTTCCTTCTTAAGGGGAAAAATTCTCTATGTAATATTGACATGTTACCTTAGTTATGAGCATGTTTCAAATGCAATTTGGTTATGTAAAGAAAAGTTGTGGTAATGACAAAATTCACCTGGCCTCGAAAAGCCTTGCAAATCAAAATATCTTGAGCTAATGCTGAAGACTTGGAACTGTTCACCGCAAGTATTAAGAGTCATCTCATTGAAATGACCAAATATGCACACATTTGTTGCAGCAAATATGGCTGTGTGTATAGAAGCTTGGCATGGCCAGTAAAGCAGCGTGTATATAAGACCTTAAAAAAAAAATTAATTTATATAATGTACTTAGAAGTTTGTATTTATTATATTTGCCAAAACAATAGGGTGAAGAGAATAAGAGAAAACTGATTGAGCTGTCTATATAGGAAACTACAAGACAGTTGTATCCTGCTCCATGTATTCTCCCTTCCTTTCCCTTTATCAACTGCTTTGATCTCTTTGTTAAATTTATCAAATATATTATAGCGCATAATAATTGATAATAGGGCATAATTGGATAATCTACCCCTTCATCACACTGATTGGTCTGGAAAATATGATAAAATATAAAGTAAAGAGTACATGGGTGATCTCTGATAAATCACTCCTTGCAATAAGAAAGGTGCATGGAACCCATCAATTGATCATCATCATCATCTCTTTACATTTGCACAACTGATGTATTGGAGGTCTGATTATTTTGGAATTGACTAATTTATTTTCTCAAACTAAAGAGTAACTCTTATGATATTAGTTGGTGTACCTCAACTCTAGTAAAACAACTAATGTGGTCTTGAAGATCTTAGCTTATGATGTTGTGGAATTTTCTCGAAATATTTTACCATACAGCTCAAGACAAGTTGGAAAATATTTTATAAGCTTTAGAAGCTCTTTTCACCAAACAAAAGGCTCACTAGACATTCTGTCTTGACTTGTATGCATGTCGGTTGCAAATAACATTCATCAGTGTCAGAAGTCTCCAAGGTGTCTCAGGATGTTTTGGTGATTTTGTTGATATTTGGTGTTGAATCACTTCATCTAAAATCTTAAGTTCTCAAGAAGGGACAAATTTATTTATTAAATTTTGGCCAGAATCCATTTTTAAATCAAAAGTATGACATGCAATTTCCATAACTAGGTGGCAGCAACACTTGAACTATGGCCTTTAACTACTCTAATATTATATTGAACCACCTGGTCCAAAGCTTTAAGTTTTTAAAGTGAGGAAAAACTTGAATTTTGTGTTCAACATTCAACATCAACGCTGACCTGGACAAAATGAGACCATTATCCTGGCACGAATATGAGCTGATCTATACTTATGGAGTTTTGAGTCCATATGGAACAAACAAACAAAAGCAACCAAAACACACACATTAAAATGTGTTTTGGTTGCTTTGTTTTTTAACCATTAAATTGATGGTGATTTATTACATCAGAAACAAAAGTTTAGAAACAGAAGGGGGTCTAGGCCTGACCTCCAACAAATGAGAAAATAAAAGACCAGCTTTGAGGAAAAAAATACCTCCATTATAAACATTTTAATGTTTTAATTATTTTACTGAAGCAAATATGGACTCTTTTACATTCTGTGGAAGTAACATTTTTGGTTATTCACTTTGGCAGTAGAATGCTAGAGTATCAATTATTGATGTGAGCTTAGTGCTGTATTATGAGAAATTAAAATATCTGATGACATCTGACAATATTGCATCTTTTGTTTTATTCTTGTTGGCAGGTTTGTCGGCTTTGTCAACAACAAGATGAGAAACCAGCCTGTGCTGTGTGTGGAACTTTAAACAACCTTTGGGTCTGCTTGATCTGTGGTTTTGTAGGATGTGGAAGGTAAAGGAGACTTGGTTTTAGTTATTTGATGGCCTAATTTTTTATATCCATGTCATTTTTATTTAATCATATATGTTTTACTTCATTGATGTGGAAATGTATCTGATTGATATCAATATGTGCAATATAGGTATGAAGAAGGTCATGCTAGTGGACATTGGAGTGATAAACAACATCGCTTTTCACTTGAAGTAGAAAAACAACAAATTTGGGATTATGTTGGAGACAGATATGTTCATCGACTAAATCAATCAAAAGGTGTTGGCAAATCGGTCATGATAAATTCACACTGCAATTCAGTTGGAGAATGTGGCACTTGTGGGTGTGATGGCGGGGAAGAATTAGGTAGTGCCCTTTTCAGCAGCAAAGTTGAAGCGGTACTTCTTATTCATTTTCTCACAAACAATACATTTAGTTTTGTTGAAATTACACATATCTGCTTTATTTTTGACTTGATTGAGACAGCTATTGGTTAGTTGACATTCATAGAAGCATTTGGCTGGCCCAAAGGTTGAATTTGTCATTTTAAGCATTCCCGTGTCAAAAAAAGTGAAAGACAAAATCATCATTAACTATGACCAACATTTTGTACTTTATTTTTATTTTTAACTTCTTGTGGTTTGAGTGCTGGATTAATGTGTTAAAGTTTATTCTTATGGCAATAGATTTTGGATGAGTACAACCATCTTCTAGCAAGTCAGCTGGAGATTCAGAGAAAAGTAAGTGGAAGCCTGTATTCACAATTTTGGGCTATTGATCATTTGAATTTACACTTGTTATGTGGTTATTTTGTATGTTAAACCCAACATCTGTTGTTCCTATAAATTTAGGGTCGTTTTGGTTCGTTGTTACATCTACTAGAAGATTCACAGTAACTAGGCACTTAACAACTTGTCATTTTAGTATTGGTCTACCCCTCTCTCTACTAATTCATTCTACTTTGGATCGTATAACTCTTCTAAATGGAGTTTCTTTGATCTTTGCTAGGCATGTCCTACCACCTAAGTCATCTTTCCTTTCGCTTTTTTTCTTATTCATTTTAGTATGACGACACATATATCTTAGCATCCTCATTTCTGCTGCATTCATCTTATGAATATTGTTTTTTAACAGCTTAACATGTGGTACTAGTATAACAAGTCTATAGCTGTTCACTATAATTGGGCTTTTAACCTAAGATCTTCCTTCCACACACGATTCTTGTTCCATTTTTTGTCATGCTAACTTACGATTTAACCCCTTGTACTCCATTTAACTAAAAATGTCATTAGCAAATTATATACATCAAAAGATAAAGGACGTAAAGTGAATTTGTGAATTTGTACCATAAGCTCATCACAATTCAAGTGAAAAGATAAAGGACTTAAAGTAGAACCTTAAAGCAAATCTCTGGTGATACTGCTGTTACATCTCACACTTTCTTATTGCTCCATCATATGCATGTCAAATATACTCGATAAAAGACTCGATGCAATAACAACTAAATATGGAAGCAATCAATTACAATATTAATTAATGGTAAAAACAATCTATCTATATCTAATACAATTATAATAATATAATCGTAATTTTCGACGATCTTCGGAATCTTATTCAATTTTCGACGATCTTCATAATCTTATTCAATCTCATTGACATCCCCCTCAAATTGATGCTGGTAAAAGCATCAATTTGCAATCATGAACTAACGACGGTGACAATA
The DNA here is from genome assembly GCA_019097785.1 of Fraxinus excelsior. Lineage (NCBI taxonomy): Eukaryota > Viridiplantae > Streptophyta > Magnoliopsida > Lamiales > Oleaceae > Fraxinus > Fraxinus excelsior. The sequence continues at coordinate 13,671 of JAGHKM010000137.1, forward strand.
CTTTGTCCACTAAGAAGAAATCCAAATCAGAGCAACCAACTACGAAAATTAGTGATGACGAGAGACCAAGAACAACAAATAATGCGAAAACAACAAAGAACTACTCCAAAGCCACTCCAAAGATATTACGAGATACTACGAGAACACTCCAAAAATACTACGAGAAACTACGAGAACTCACACTCCCCAAGAAGAATTTCCAAAAGAAATTCACGAAGTGTGCCGACACACACAGTGAGCTCTATCTGTCGGGAGAACTTAGTCGAACACATAATTCGTGTTCCAACAAAAGCTCTAATGCCAAAACACCGGCCAAAACTCCAGATACTGCAGGTGGAAGAAATCCCACAAACCTACACCAAAAAACTTAAAAGACAGATTTTTTTGGGTAAATTTTCAGAATAAAAAAAAGGCTGATTTTGAATTACTTTCTCAATACGTTAAAAGGAACATGAATAGAAAAAAGAAACAATTGATTTGACGAAGATCAGACGGGAGTAGAGGTCTCAATCTGGGTGGTCCGGGCCTGGTCAGCCCGCACGGCCCGCGTGGAAAAAAGCCCGCCCGCTACGAGTTTCGGGTCGGTCCACAATTTTGGACTACAACCCAAGCCCGCCCGCTGATCCATCCGGGTCGAGCCCATGCAGGTCACGGGTCACGGTTTGTTCTGGTTTGGTCCGTATGATTGTATAAATAAAATTATAAAATATAGAATTTTTCATATTTATAACAAAAAATAATTTTTTTGTTAAAGGTAAACTAAGAATTGAACAAAATGATAAATTCATATTTATATCAAGAAATGTTTACATAGAATTTAAATTTAATGTGACATGAATTATTTATAACTTTGCAAAGTTAAATTTAACTTAAACAAATAACAACTAAATGCATTTCTAATTACAATTATCAAATATGTATATCATAAGTATATCCCAACTAGGTTGTGGAATAGTATTCTGGCTTCTCAGCATATAGATTGGGTGTTGCCTAGACGTATGGAGGACGTGTTGCGGGCATGGAGGAGAAAATTTCGAGACAAGGATAGCAAGCTAGTTTGGAATCTCATCCCGGGATGCATTGTTTGGTGTGTATGGAGGGAAAGGAACAACCGATGCTTTGAAGATCAACTATGGGACACAGAGAAATTTAGAGAATCATTTTTTCTGACTTTGTATAATTGGTTTAACGTAGCGGCTAGCAATCCTATAGAGGGGCTACCTAACTTCATATCTTTTCTTTCTTGTTTGAACTGATAATACACTCCCTGTGTATTCTTTTTTATTAATGAAATTTCCTGATTATTTATCAAAAAAAAAACTAGGTTGATACCTACTTTTATTATAATTTATAGTTTAAGTACATCCCAACTAGGTTGACACCTACTTAACTATAATATTTAATTTTTTTTTCACGGGCCGTGGTTAACCGCGGCCTGTGAAGGTGCAACCTACGAAGCCCATGGGTCACACCTCCTTGACCTGTGAACTACCCACTCGGGTCACGAGTCGATTCGAGCCGATTTTCACGAGTCGGCCGGCCCGTCCGAATGCTCCTCTCGCCTTGAGAAAACCTAACCAAGAAAATAAGAGAAAATTCTAAGGAACTAGCTCTGATACCATGTCAAATATACTCAATAAAAGACTCGATGCCCCTCTTTGTGAGAGGTTCTCTCATTAAATAGAACTAAAATAACAACTAAATATGGAAGCAATCAATTACAATATTAATTAATGGTAAAAACAATCTATCTATATCTAATACAATTATAATAATATAATCGTAATCTTTAACGATCTTTGGAATCTTATTCAATTTTCGACGATCTCCATAATCTTATTCATCCCATTGACAATGCATCTTTAATAGTATTAATATTATATAAATTCATTTGCTCTCTGCTGGTACCTACAATAGCACTTCTGTGACACAGTCACTGGCTTCTTCTAATTGAACAAAAACAAAATGCATGTCTTTGTTTATACTTGTCCAACAATTTTCTGAGGATGGAAAAGCTTCTATTGTAGACCTTTTTAACATAAAGCCAAACTGATTTCTGGTAAGGATGAAGTCTATCCAATCCTTGCACAAGGATCTATTCACTTCTATATCGAAGAGGAAATTTATTTGACTAAACTATTGTCTATTTTAAGAAGTTATAAGTTGGGATCTCTCCTTTTGTAGTATGTATTTGCTAACCCCAAATCATATGTCATCCCAAAGTTCATTAGTGTTACCTTCTACATTTAGATTTCCCAAGGCCAAATTTTCATGTACTCTTTAATAACATTATGCTTTAGTTTGGGAGATTAAAATCTAGATTTTAATAGAAATCGAAGTCAAAAATTAATTTTAACTACTTATTTCATAGGACTCACAACTTTTTAACTCCACATTTCATCAACTTTAATCAAAATCTACTAAAAATCTTATTTTAATTCCCTTCAAATAGGGACTAAAATAGTGACGTGTCCCAACTCTCTTAAATTTCTAAATCTCCTGTTCTAAACCTGGTTCAATGAATATTCCTACCCATTTTCTGTTATTTTCCTTGCATATATTACCAAAATTTCACATCCCTTTAAATTTCTAAATCTCCTGTTCTAAACCTGGTTCAATGACTATTCCTACCCATTTTCTCTTATTTTCCTTGCATATATTACGAAAATTTCACATCCCGTGTTCCCTATTTGTTTCATATTCTCTCCCTCCCCTTTGACCATGTATGCAAGTAAGTTTCCTTCTATGCATCACATCTACTAATTTCTAAGGATTTTCTGTGATGCATCCCAATATTCAGAGATCCTATCCTAATTCCATTTGTTCAGGACTGACTTTTTTAATTCCTTCTACTAGACACAGGAACCGTTGCTTGCTTTTGCCACCATCAGGCACCCGCATCACTTATGGGAATCCCCTAGCTTACCTTTGCCAACTTTTCACTGCACTCAGGATCTGATGCAGCACTCGCTAGATGGGGATGCCCTCAAAAAGCGTGTATAACAATTCATATCCTGTAGTGTGACAGTTTTTACTGGTTTTCAAAGTACCACATCCCTCCTTTATTTGGATTGGCTATGAAATATAGGTGGAGTTTGCTAGTTCCTATATGTGCTGAAATAATTGAAGGTTTAATCTTAGACAATAAAATGAGTTTGTACTAGCAGCAGATCTCAAGTTTGTAACACGTTTGAAGAGTAAAGTTTTATGTGAGTCCTTCAGAACTTTTCACATTTTTTTCTGTCAGCATTATGAATCTTTACTCGCTGAGGCAAAGAGTAGGAAGGAAAGCTCAATAGCAAAAGCAGTTGAGAAGGCGATATTTTCAAGGACACATGATTTGCAAGATAAATTGGAAAGTTACGAAGAGGAAAAGAAGGCTGTTGCGGATGTAAATATCCTGTTCTTCCTGGATACTTCATATTTTGTATCTTTGCATGGCTTATTTTTTATGATCTTATCTAACATTTTGACCTAAAATGTCTTCTCGTTCTTCTTTTAGAGGAATCAAGAGCTAATGAAACAACAAGAATTGCTGCAGAAAAAGTTTAAGGAAATTGAAGAAAGGTACAACCTTCTCCCTCTCCATTTACATGCAAATTTAAGTCCTTGGGACTTTGAACGACGTGATTCAATATTTTCATAGTTTTAACATGATACTTCAACAAAAATTCAGTAATCTTGTAGTTAATTCCTACTAGTATGTCTTTTATTTACCACATCCCCAGTGGCTTCTCTTCTCGCAATTCTTTAAATTCATGGTAAACTCAAATCCCTCGATGATGTATTTTATTATATTTCTTTGGCTGATAGAGGGGTCCAATGGTATAGTTCATTTGTTGGTACTAGCACGATGAAGTGCTTTCAATGCTAATTATGAAAATATCACTGGATCCTTTCCATTTCTTGAAATAAATTGGACTTTGACAACTCTAAGCTTATTGAGTTGATTGAATCTCGATTTCTCAATTTACAGGGAAAGACTCTTTCTCAAGTCTAAGGAGGAAAAACTAATAGATCTACAAGAGCAGGTCTGGGTTCCGTATCTTTGACAGTTGCATTAAACTTCTTTAGACCTTGATTACATTACATATTGTATATCGAATGCAGTTTAACCATTAAAAATGTAATATTTTGCCTGCAGATTAGAGACTTAAAAATTTATTTTGAAGCCCAGCGAACGGTTGCAAACACGAATGATTCAGACAGCATCAAGGGAGGGACCGTTTTGCCGGTCGAATCAAGTCAGTCATCTTCAGGCAACCGAAAGAGACATACAAAGCCAGGCAGACGTCACAAGTAATAATAACTAATAAGAGCCTCTTCAAGATAGCATTACCAATATAACTTATTACCCTTCTTTCGTTCAATCGACATGGAAGTGTTGCTGCGATTCCATTTTTTGTGAATTAATACTTTCAACTTTGAGTTGTTCAGTCATGGATAATGGTGAATGTTGTTGTAAATATACATATGCTGAGATTAGATGATTCTAGCCAATCTAGAAGAAGGGTATGTGAGTATACGAAGAAGGGAATGTGAGTATACGAGTGTTTACTAATTGACTGCCATTTAGGTTCAGCATTTGCTATCTTTAAGTTCAAAATCTGTGCAAAGATTTTATCTATTATGAACCAAAAACTTGTGTGTTTTAACTTTTTTTATTTTTTTTATTTTTTATCTTAATTAAAAGTTATTTCTCTATATTGACGAATTCATAAAATAGCTTTGAAATTTGTATATATACAACAATATGCAATTGACTGACTAGACTTCAACGTCGGACAAAACTTGGCCCACCCCGGCTAACTTTACGACGAAGCATCATAGGTCCTAGGCTATTAGATAAGGTATATGCATGTATTCGCGGAGTCAATATCTTTGCTTGAATAATGCTATTTAGTAGGATTGACACCAGTTTAGATGACAGTATTAGTGGTATTAAATTGCGGATTCAATTAAATACAATGAATGATTACCAATTTTATAGGATCTATGATATGTTAACATCTAAATCGGTGTTCAATACTATTGGTATTAGATAATGTTATTCTTTCTACTTTGAGGAGGTGGCAATAATCTATAGTGCTGTATCAATTAATGGTTTAATGATGGTAACTAAAAGATAATAATAAAATTACCTATTTTATCATAAACTCTATGCCAAAAACATAGGGGCAATTGGACTAACTACACAAACATAAAAATAAAATAATGAAGAAAATAGAAAAAATAAATTAATCAACATTTTTCAAAGGAAAAATAAGGTTTGATTACACAACGCCCAAAAACTCAATAATAATAATAATAACAACAACAATAACAATAATAATAAAGTAAAAAAGCATTGTTTTAAGCTAAAGAAATGGTCTACTCATTTGATGTATTTGGGTTTGTGGTACAAATTTGACATTTTTGCATAGATAATGACATGTTCAGATTTGTACATTCACAATAATAAATATAATAAGAGGAAATTACACAAAATGTCAATTTTTAGCTTTGCATCTACAAAAATGTCACTTTTTAAAAGTATTTGCTAGATTGTCACTTTTGGACATTTTTGCCCTTTTAGATAATTTTAAATACCTGACATGTCCTTCATTAAAGGAGACTTGACTAGATGAAAAATTGTACAAAAATTCTGAAAATGTCAGGAAAAGTGCTGTCAACTTTGAAGATTTAAAAAATAAAATACTAATAAAAAAAAAATAAAGAAAGAAGGATGAAACCGAGAACAAAAAGAATACAAACCCTACAATTACTCTACCGCCCAAAAAACCACAAGAGGCTGAAAACTCACGAGAACCTCCATCCATTTCGCCGGAAAAGAAGAAACCCTCAACCCACTCCCCTCACCGACTTTGCCGTCGACTACCACCGCGAACAGGCTCGTCGTTGGCCCAAGCCGACCATTTGTTGCTGCCTAGGGTTTACAAATTTCGTCGAACCACTACCACAGGGAAAGCCCAAGAAGGAAGGGACCGCCTCCGTCGAACCACTGCTTCAGGGAGAGCCCAAGAAGGAAGGGACCGCCGCCACTGGGATTCTGAATTCCCGACAAAAAGAAGGTAGAATTCCAACCGCATTTTGTGAATCTCGGTGCATAGGCTTAACTATTATGTGTTTGGATCCACTGAGTTTATGAATTATTTTTTTGATTTAGTTTGTTCTGGTGATTAGTTGTTTGGGTTGGGATTTGACGGGTTTTGTGAGGTTATTATTTGTGATCAACTTTATGTTTGGCTACGTTGGCTGAGTCTTCAAATTGAAAGCGAATCTGGATTTATATTTTTTGTTGGATGATTTAGATTAGAAATTTGAGTTCGGGGATTGGATGATTTTTTGTTTGATGTTGTGATTGGATTAGTGAAGTTGAGAAGTAGCAATTTTTGGGTTTTTTTGGGAAAATTTCGGAGTAATGGATTTTAGCGATCTCCTAGTGGATTTTGAGTGGAAACGGGCTGGCGAACAATACTCAGCAGCTTTGCTCCTGACGTAAGCCGGATTTCGGGCAAATTCCTTCATCTAGGCCTTCGTTTTTGCGTTTTTGCCGTTTTTGGAAAGTTTTGTTTTTGGAATATCTTCTTCAAATAAAATCGGATTTGAATTCCGCTTGTTCGGGGATACTCCTGTTGACCAGAGGAATCAAGATCCGTGATTAACTCAAATTTTTCCATTTTTGGAAAATTTGTTAATTTTCGCCATTTTCACCATTTTCGCCATTTTTCTTGCTGTTTTCCGGATTTTCGTGAGTTTAGAGTATTATATAAGATGCTGTAAACCTTTGTGGTATGATTCAGTTTTGAAATAAATAAAGTTTCTTGTTATTGAAATTGTTTGTGTGAATATCAATCTTCCCTATACCCTTCCGCTACATCAAGAAGTGATCTTTATACATCGATGCTTCGTATTTGGTGAATTGTTTTCATGACCTCATGTTCATTTGCTGGATTGAATCAATGTTAGATATTCTATTTAATTTTGTTTGTAATTATATGGGAAAATTTTTAATTGGAGTTATGTGCAGTTTAATTTAGGGAAAAAAACAGGCTTATTGGGAAAAAATGGCTTATTGGATTTACATGCAGTTTATCTAACTTTTAACTAAATAGGCTTATTGGGAAAATTAGGAAAAAAAGCTAGCTTCTTAACCGTATTGTTGTGTTTATATTTCATAAGCAATTCTGAATATCTAGTTACAGGGCAATAGGGCAAAAAGTTTGGGAATCGTTGGTTTGTTTAGTTTTATTTTTGATTGCTTGGATTTTATTTTCTTTTTTATTCAAGGGAAGTGAGTAAATTGTTAAAAAGTAAGAAACTTCAATTCCTCTCTTTTAGTAATGTGTGAAAGGTTAGAAAAGGGATGTATAAAATTATAGAAGAGATAAAATTTTACTTTTTTTAAGTGAGACAACGTAAAGAATAAAAGTTTGTTAATATAATGGTAAACTCGTTATTTGCCTTTGGTTTTTGGCAACTCATTATGTAATTAATAATTTGTTTGTGTACTTTACATCTTTGTTCCTTTTTGAGGGTTGGAATCTTAGTATTGCTCATACTTTGAGCAAATAGTTGTAATGAGTGTAAGCTGAAATTTTTGATATCTCACTTGCTTTATTAATAATGTTTTTCTTGTTGTTGTGAGTAATTTGTTGAAGTGGTAGTTATATTAAGGGGAGTGGGATGCAAGGACGGATAGAGGGGGGCCTGGACCGGGCTGTAGCCCGGTCCAGGTTTAGAACTTCAATATTTTTTTTTTTTTTTTTTTGGTTTTGGTACAGGCCCAATCATTTATAAGTTATAGCCCAGCTGCCCAGGTTTATATTTCTAATTTCTATTTCTCTTTTGTTTTTGGTACATGCCAAATTCATTTATATAACCCAACCCAACCCAACCCAACCCAAATATCATTAGTTACCTCAAATTATCACTCCATTCTCGTTGAAGCTGAAGCCGACTCTGCCCCTGGTCTGGTTTCAAGTTTCAACCCCAAAAAATTTGAAATTGCAATCCCCATTTCATTTTCGCATTTCCCACAGGTTTGTATATTTCTTCTTGCTGGTTTAGTTAGTTAGTTTTTAATATTTGTCTATTTTCTCAAGTTGAATCTTTGACAGTTCAATACGTGACGGCGCGGGGCTGCCGGCAGCTGGTGCGAGCTTGATTTTTTCGATTTTCCTCACTGTTCCGGTGACTGGTATGGTTTCATTCTCTTTCTCCCTCGTTAGTTTTCACCGCCTGCATATGTTTGTAAAGTGTTAGTACTTAGTAGTAAGTCATACTGATCTGGAAAATATAATTTTTAATAGAAAATGAAAATAAATACACATAGGCAACACTTATATGTAAACCTTTCAATGCCAGAAATTTGGGTGGGGGAGGGAGTTTGTGATGAGAAAGAACATGATTTTGGCTTCAAACTGATAAGAACTCCTTTAACGTCATGGAACATGAAAATATTCAAGGTTCAGGTTCCTTGTAAGCCAGTAGAACTATCTGATCAAGGGGAGACATTTTATTTTAAGCAAGAAATGGTAAAAGGATGATGAAAAAGAGAATAGGATACATTTACAATATAATTTACAATAATTTTATAGGAAATTTAGTACGGGTACATTTTATTACATTGGCTTTGTTAAGTGTCAGCCCCCCTACAAAAAATCCTGGATCCGTCCCTGGTGGGATGTTACGTAATGTTTGTGTAAGACTAGGAGTGTAAGTTGATAGATAGTAGGTAGAAAATATCTTGTAATATCTATCTAACTTGGCTATATATACAGCCGTGTATTACCAGAAAATTAGAGAGAAATATTATTCAAAATTAGAGAGAAATATTATTCAAAATTACAGAGACATTATTCAAAATCTATCTCATGAATTATTTTTGATTTTATTGCCTTGTCGGCACAATGATTGTTGTTATTGCCTTGCCGGCTTCTCATGAATTATTTTTGTTGTTATTGCCTTGTCGGCATCATGAGTTATTTTTGTTGTCTTGTCGGCACAATGATTGTTGTTATTGCCTTGCCGGCTTCTCATGAATTATTTTTGTTGTTATTGCCTTGTCGGCATCATGAGTTATTTTTGTTGTCTTGTCGGCACAATGATTGTTGTTATTGCCTTGCCGGCTTCTGATGAATTATTTTTGTTGTTATTGCCTTGTCGGCATCATGAGTTATTTTTGTTGTCTTGTCGGCACAATGATTGTTGTTATTGCCTTGCCGGCTTCTCATGAATTATTTTTGTTGTTATTGCCTTGCCGGCATCATGAGTTATTTTTGTTGTCTTGTCGGCACAATGATTGTTGTTATTGCGTCGTCGGCATCATGACTTATTTTCGTTGTTATTGCCTTGCCGGCATCGTGAATTATTTTTGTTGCCTTGTATGCGAAATGATTGTTGTTATTGCCTTGCCGGTATCATCAATTACTAAGGTGAAGTGTCGGGATTTCTGATGTCAACTGTTGTTCCCGACAGTTCACCTCAGTTTCTCGACGTGAACTGTCGGGAACTGTCGGGAACGACAGTTCAACTGTTGTTCCCGACAGTTCACCTCAGTAATTCTCGACAGATTGAAAATTATCCTCACAAATTGAAATTATTTTCCATTACAATGTTCTATTTATTGTGCACCTCAATTCTTTAAATGATGATATCGTTTTAAATGACGGGGAAGTTTAATTTCGTTACATTGCGTATTGTATGGATATGAAAACACTGACCCTGATCTTTATTTTTCATACACTGCAGGGAGTATGGATTTTAACTATCTGGTTCCGGAAGACGCACGGTTGTCTGCACGAATTTCCCAACGCAGCAACCTGAAGTACATGTCGAAGGTGTTGGAAATTTTTGATGAGCGCCAGCGACATGATTTTCGTGCGTCTTCCCTCGGCTTCCTGGCTGACGTTGCGGACATCCAATTCTCCACTCAACTCCTACAACAGTTTGTGTTCAGAAACATGCATACAGAGAAGAAGCATGAGTTGTGGTTCAACGTCCAAGGTCACTACCTTCGGTTTGGATTGCAAGAGTATGCGTTGGTCACGGGTCTACATTGTGGTGTCCCTCCGGACGATGATCGGTTCCATCGAGTCCTGGAAAAAAGCAGATTGAAGGACAAGTATTTCAAGTCTTTGGACAAGATTTCTTGTGCACAGCTTGAAAAGACATGTGCTCGTTCAACGACCCCACGGGCTGATAGGTACAAGCTTGGTCTTGCTCTAATAGTGGAAGGTATTTTCTAAGCTCCAGATAATAATGTTGGGATAGATGTCGAGACACTTTCGCTCGTCGACGACCTCGACGTATTTTTCGCATACCCTTGGGGTAGAGTGGGATACTCTCGCCTCATTAAGGGATTTGGAGGCAGTTGGGCTAGGAAATTTCAGGATGCAAAGAAGAGGCAAGAGAAGGAAATCACTTACACAGTTCACGGATTTCCCATAGCCATGCAGGTACAACCGATTGCCTAACGTGTTTTGTGTAGCATCATTTCAATGGCTATATTGTATTTTTCACTTAGAAGTACTCACTGTACGACCGTTCTTGGACAGATATGGGCATACGAGGCGATTCCAGAAATTGGTACCCACTTCGGTAAGCGTATTGCTGAACGCTCCCCACGGCTTCTCTGCTGGACGGCCACTAAACAATCACAGCTACGCACGTACAATGCTTTCTTCAAGAGAGTGCGGGTAACCTTTCGCATTCCAGTTCAATGCAATTGTTTGTAATTTCATTCACAAGTTATAATATCCTAAGCAAATTAACGAACAAATCTCTTTTTTGGGCAGCTGCATGTTTACGCCACACTTCGTCCGACCGAGCTAGAGCGCAACGAAAACTACATCTCCACTCTTGTGCCTTTCGATGATGAACCCGTGCCTGCTCTGGACAACATCGCAACAACCGTCGTGGATGCACAGTTTGAAGCTGATGACGAACTTAGTGGAGGAGATGGATATGCCGAAAGAGATTCACCCGAGGAGCCTATTCGAGGAGCTGGAAATAGTGAAAGAGATTCAGACGAGGAGCCTGTTCGTGAGGGGCCCTCTGCCACAGAGCAAGATGAGTCCAGTTCTAATGACATGGGAGATGGCCATGCAGGCACACAAAGCGTCAGTGGCAGCGTTGAGCGGCCAGAAGTGCATCACCAAGGAGGGAGGATGGGTGCACAATCTGACCCAACCCAAGAAGAATACATTCGGGATTATGCACCTGCCACATCCAGACATCGAGGTGTACAATCTGGAGTTGGCTTGAGTAGATCTGACGTCGAGGGCATGTTGTTCAAACAAAGAGTCCTAATTGAAATGCGACTCCGGACAGTCAAACTAGAAATATTTGAGCATGTCACGGGCGAATTTGCAAGACTCCGAGAGTTCATATCCACATTAGTACGACCCTCAGTTTCTCCCCACTCGGCCGCTCCACATGACGTGCACACTGATACCGTACCATCATCATTTCCATCTAGAGGTACATGTATAAATTGTGTAAACACTAAAAATATGTGTACGCATGTCCATTACAAGTTTTAGTACATATAAATTTTTCACAGTCTTTGTCTCACAATATTGCATTTTAAGTAGATGAAAATGGAGGTGACCTTGACCAACACGCGGCATTGGATTCGGGCCGACGTGACGACTTGGATACATTGCAACACGACGTAAATATCGGTATGATCTTTGTGCCTGATTCATATCAAATTTATCGGTCTGAACATGTCGCTCTAGTATAGTTTAATAATGTTTGGACATCCCATACCCGCGTCTTATTACTCTGAAAATAGGCGGTCATATATAATGGCATGTTGATTTAATGTAAATCTGAAAATGGGTTGTATATTGGTTTCACAGTACCCGGAGGAGACATGGGGCCCGAAGTGCATGGCATACAGATTGACGACGCTCCTACCACTTCTGGAGCGCTGGATGTGGGAGGTATGGAACCTAATTTCCAGTGTAATAATTGAAATGTACCTAATTCATATCTTATCTAATTTATCGAGTCATATTAATCTGTAAATGGCCGGTCATATTTTGCTTTCATGTTGCTGTCATGTAAATTAATGACCTGATGGGTTGTATATTTCTTGTACCGCAGTACCGAAGAAGACATGGGCCCCGAAGTGCATGGCATACAAATTGACGACGCTCCTACCACTTCTGGAAAGCTGGATGTGGGAGGTATGGCATACCTACGTTCCAATAATAATAATGTTTAAGACATGGTGATATCAAATGACTGTCTCTGAATGTGTAGGTGATCCGATCGAACATGACGATGATCTCGAACTTCCCGATGCAGTCGACGTTCGAGCGGTCCCTACTCGAAGGCGTCGTTCCTCGCGACTTCGAATGCCCGCAGCGTCCACTAGGACACCTTATACTAGGGGTACAAGAAGGACCAAAAAGAAGTAGGAGGATTAGGCGTGATTGGATTCAATGATTGTGCCTGATGTAAATATTATGTGGGTGGTAAAATCTACTTATAGTGTAGTGTAATTTTGTGTTGATGTGGTGGGATTGCAGTAGACCCAGCATACGGTTCGGGGTTAGAAATTGTTTTTGTACGCCACAATCAAGTTCGTGTACTTATTTTGGATTCGTAATCCTGCAAAAGGAAGACAACTTTTTATATTACAAGTTCACCGACGTTTGTGAAGATGCCAAAATGTTGGCTTCATAAATGTTATTTTCCCTCACCAACGCTATTGTTTATTTAAGTTGTTCAATTTTAAGCGTGCTAAATTTATGTCGAACGTGTTGTTTTGTAATGTTGATAGAATAAGTTGTTATGTTTCCAGGCACATTTTTCAAAGTAATGACGGCGAGAATAATATCTTATTACTTAAAAATAATTAAATTCAAAGAAACTAGGTATGTAAATGTGCCTGGTTAATGTTAACAAATTATGTGTCAAATGTAAAAAAATGAAAATACGTACCTGAATGACTGGCAACATCACACCAATTGACCATCACATTTAAGTTTGACATATTGAATTAGGTGGTTGGCAGCTACTTACATCATAAATGTTGTATCACCTAAACCAGTATAAATAACCTATCAACCTCTCATGCAAGTTACTCTTGAAAAGATTTTCATGCAAGGGCAATTGACAGAAACCATTTCAGTTTCCTGGGAGATTTGCAACCTATGGCTTCCTCCACTGCGAGCAATGACACTGAGCTATTCAACATGCCGACGCCGATGCCCGGGTCGTCTCCTGACTACCCTATCGTACTTTCGTCGGATGACGAGGACGATGTACGTAGAAATGGTTGGAGAGTCACATCCCATGTTCCGTTTCCCGACCTAGACGCATTGACGAGCGAAGAATCACAATCACCTAACACTGTGCTCCAAAATATCTTCGATAACCCCATTGAGATCTCTGATGATACTGATGATGAAGACGTGGTCCCCATCGCTGGAGCTCCTGAAATAATTATCATATCGTCCGACGACAGTACTGATGACGACAGTGGTGCCGATATCGGCTCCGTGTGCAGCGCATAGTAGATCGGTGATGGGATCCCATCCCGTAGTAAGTGTTGTTTTATTGTAAATAACTTTTGCTGTGGATGAACATGCACGTTGATGGCATTGTAACCACGTTCTGATAGCTGTGGTAGGATGTGTTACAAATACGTCGTAGGCAACGGGCTCAAATTTTGTACGTTTTGTTCATGAAGCCCGAAGTATGTTGACATTGTGTTCATCCCTTTATTTTGCGCATATGTAATGATCAGTAATGAATTCGGAGGTTGGCAGTTTCCTTTCGGTTTTGTACGTACCTATTCAATTGCTGTTCTGTTCCAACTGTCGAGAACTACTGAGAACATCTGCCGGGAACGACATATGAAGTGTCGGGATGTGTTGTGAAATGAGTCTCGCTACTTGTACATATTCTTGCAAAATATGTATGAGCATGTCAGATTATCATGTACAAATAAAGCACTATTTAATTACTGACTCTGAAGATGGCAACTACGTACTACAAACGAGAGTGTAATAGAACGAGAATGTAAGGTCGACATAGTAATGCAAGTTGAAAACAAAGACGTAACTTCAAATTGTACAAAAGGGAACATAGCGTCATCTAGTAATGCAAGTTGTGAACGTCTTCCCTCGATAGTTCAACGTTTATGTCGGTTGTGTTGTAGCGGGGTGCGAACATGTTGTCCGGTTATGACCAACTCTACCACAACGAGTGCAGTTTCTGAGTCGTGGGACAGCCTCACATCTGGATCGCTTGCGTCGTGTGGGTGGTCTACCTGGGGGACGACGCACAACGGGTGGCAGAATAGGAGTACTTGTAATTTCAGTCGGAACAACCCAGTCCACTTCCCGCAAGACGGGATATATTGCTTCGCTGTACGCACCCATCCAAAAGTCTGATGTGTAGTAAGGGGAGCACAAATCGTATAATGACGTACCTCTCAAGCAAGCAGCACGAGTTGCATGAACACAAGGCATACGATTTAGCTGGAACTGACGACATGTGCATGTATTTTCGGAAAAGTCCACCATGTCCGTGTCATTGGATATTCCGACCTGTGTTAAACTGTCTGTCAATGCATGAGCTCGAAGCCTAGTACCGGCTTCGAATGTTGTCCGTAACTCACTCTCCATCCTCGACGACAGTACAGTACGACATGCGGTTGCGTGGGTTCGACGTTCATAAAACCACCTCTGCATAGTACTCCGAATGTGTTCGACCAAGCACGTGATCGGTAACGAACGGGCATGTCTTAACAATGAGTTCAAAGATTCTGCGTTATTGTTTGTCATAATGTTGTACCGTTGGCCAACGAATAATGCTCGTGACCAAAATGAAAAACCTGCTCGCTCCAAGTACACGTACGATCTTGCACTTACCCGACGAATCTGACCCATTAGTCTTTCAAACTCTTCGATCCGATACGTTGTCGCCGCTCGTTTGAATAGGAATATTGAACTCGCGTTGCTGTACCGCTGTATTAAGTTCTTTTCCATATGCCACATACAACAACCATGGTGAGACAATGGAAATAAGTGAGAAATGGCTTTTTCAATGCTGGTTTTCCTGTCTGAAACGAATACTAGTTCTTCTGAATCGCCAATAAGATCTTTCAAGTTAGACAGAAACCACATCCAGGATTTATTTGTTTCTGCATCCACGATCCCCCATGCTAATGGATAAATCTGTTTGTTTGCATCTTGGGCAGTTGCTAGTAGAAGAGTACCTTTGTATGGACCTTTCAAGTGACTACCGTCAACACAAATAACGGGCCTCAAGTACTGTATGTAACCACGAATGCTTGCACCGAAAGCAAGGAAGAAGTAATGGAACCTATTATGAGAGTCAACTTCAATGTGTGTAACCGTCCCTGGGTTGCACTCTCCCAAAACGTGACAGTATGAAGATAGTTTTTGAAAACTATCCTCTGGTGTACCATGAAGCAAATGTAAAGCAGCCAACTTCCCCCTACGTGCTTTGCTATAACTGATTTCGACACCAAACTCACGTTCCATGTCACGTGCAATATCAGTAGGGTCATACTTTCGGTAGGGATTGTCCAATTTTCTCAAAACATGCTCAGCAATTATTGAACTAGTGGCATGTCGATGTGCATTGCGACGGAAATCTACGGTACATGTGTGCACATTGATGAATTTACGGATCATGAAGACTGCAGACTTTTTCACAGACGAAGCACGTAACATCCACATGCAATTATCGTCAGCACATACAACAGTTAACATTTTCATGCTTGACCTACTGACCTTAAATTGGAACTTGTCTTGCAAAGCAAGGACACGAATTCTCGAGTACAACTCTTTCTTGCTAAAGAATATTTGCCTTTCGGCAATATCGGATGTATTCACTCTTGTAATCCATTCGTTTCTATCCGAACTCCTGGAATGTGAAGACATTTGCTCATCAACGTCATCAGTATTAGCAGCCTCTGTACCATGTGATGGGATGTCCAACATCTCAGCTGAAGGTGCAGTTCCAATATCACAAAACGGAGTTTCGGGTGCATTATTGTTTGATACCCTATCATGATGATTGATCTCCTCATGTTGTACATTTTGTTCGACATCCGCTAGGGCAAACGAACGATCTGGACAATTTGTATTCCTCCCCATGCCAACACTTGGGAGCTCGGCTTCCAAAACAGTAATGCATATGGCAGTTTCATTATGAATCGATATGTACCATTTTAAGTCTTCATCTTCGCGTATTTCGGCCGGAGGTATATTGAAGTTCGGGACTTTGAACTTTAATTCAATTTCTGTCCGGGGATCAAGAATACGAAGTTTGTCCTTCAATTGTTGCACGAGTCCGGTTAGGGTAATACTTGTCGCACTAAAATTGAAGTTGTTTTGTCCCCTGTCCACTTCCATTCGTCATCCACATGAACAAACTGTCCTCCATACGATACGATGAATCTCAAATGATTACTCATACCTGAAACGTTGAGATTGCAACAGTAAGAATTCAGCATAATACAAATGTCTACATCTAATAATATGAATGTGGAACTTTCGAATATTGAAATCCATGGCGTAGCAAACGGTGAAATGAACGATGTGTTAACAGTTTTCAACTATCGAATTCGACAGTTAAATTGTCTATCCCGACAGTTCATAAATGTCGGGTCCGATAGTTCATAAACGTCGGGTTCGACAGTTTCAACATAACTGTTTTACAGATGTACGAACAGTCGGGAAATTGAAAAACATGTATTTGGTACCTTTGAAAAAATTAACATTAATGGTGATAAATCATTCTTCAACCACCACATAAAAACATCTTCTCATTAATGAACAATACAATGCTTCATTAAATATGGAATCCTTCATTTATGTAAAGGATATTAGTAGTTTTTATCTTTCACAAATATTTCAAAAATCAAACAAATCAATGAATAATAGTTTCAAAAATTTCTCACATTGCATTTGATCATATTGCATTTAAACATCTAAGAAATAGTAATCTATAAGATAAAATTATAAACTACTTGTAATGACTAACCTATCAAAATGGATG